>BPLS01028384.1:1442-15453 GCA_019656275.1 Rhododendron kiyosumense | reverse complement strand
ATTGAGTATCTTCCTAATTACATGCAATACATTAAATACAGTCAACACTCCCCCTCAAGCTGGAGCATAAACATCGTGTACTCCTAGCTTGTGACAAATAGTATCAATGGAAGTCTTGGGAAGTGCCTTGGTGAAAATATCAGCCAGTTGAGAACCTGAAGGAACAAAAGGAGTGCTAATATCTTTAGATTCCACCTTTGATCGAACGAAATGACAATCAACTTCAATGTGTTTGGTCCTCTCATGGAATACTGGATTATTAGCAATGTGGATAGCAGCTTGATTATCACAATATAGAGGAGTAGGACCATGGACCAGGATCCCAAACTCTTGTAGAAGTGTGCGCAACCAAGTCAACTCACCAGCGGTATGAGCCATTGCTCTATACTCTGCCTCAGCACTAGAACGTGCTACAACTGATTGTTTCTTACTTCTCCATGTCACAAGATTGCCTCCTATAAAGGTGCAATAACCAGTAGTAGAACGACGATCAACAGGAGATCCTGCCCAGTCAGCATCTGTATATCCTTCAATACGAAGATGTCCAGATGATTTGTAGAGAAGTCCACGTCCAGGAGCATTTTTGAGATACTTCAAGATACGAACAACTGCCTCCATATGAGGAACTCGAGGACGAGTCATAAATTGACTAACAACGCTAACTGCATAGGAGATATCGGGTCGAGTAATAGTTAGATAAATAAGTTTTCCCACAAGTCTCCGATACATCTCAGGGTCGTCAATCAGCTCACCATCTTCTGGCATTAACTTAAGATTAGTCTCCATAGGAGTAGCTACAGGTTTAGACCCAATATAACCTGTATCTTTCAAGAGATCGAGAGTGTATTTCCTTTGTGATAAACTGATACCCGCTTTGGAACGAGCCACCTCAATTCCAAGGAAATATCGAAGCTTGCCTAGATCTTTGGTAAGAAAGCTAGAACCAAGATGGCGAATTAGTGTTTGAATTCCAATACTATCACTACCAGTGATGACGATGTCATCCACATAAACCACGAGAATCACAATACCACGAGTGGTCTTTTTAAAGAACACGGAGTGATCAGCTTGACTCCGAGTCATACCATGAGAAATTATAGTATTGCTGAATTTATCGAACCAAGCCCGGGGAGACTGTTTGAGGCCATATATAGATTTGTGAAGACGACACACACTCTCCCCCTTGGACTCAAAACCGGGTGGTTGTGCCATATAGACAGTCTCAGACAGATCCCCATGTAGAAAGGCATTCTTGACATCAAGTTGGTGAAGAGGCCAATCAAGATTTGCCGCAAGAGAGATAACAATCCGTACAGAATTAAGTTTGGCCACTGGAGAAAAAGTCTCAGTATAATCAAGCCCATAGGTTTGGGTGAAACCTTTGGCCACAAGACGAGCTTTTAGTCGATCAAGAGTACCATCAGGATTTTGTTTGACAGTAAATACCCAACGACAACCAACAATATGTGCTCCAATAGGCTTGGGAACAAGGGTCCAAGTATGATTTCTGGATAAGGCACGCATCTCTTCTTCCATAGCGGAGCGCCATCCAGGATGAGAAAGAGCCTCCAAATAAGACTTAGGAACAACAGCAGAAGATAGAGACACAGAAAAAGCGCGAAAAGATGGAGATAAACGATCATAGGACACAAACTGAGAAATAGGATGGAAAGTGCAAGAACGCGTACCCTTACGAACGGCAATAGGCAAGTCAAGATCCGGATCCTCAGACGGTGAAGGAGATGATGTGGGTAGAGAAGGTGGGTCTGCAGGAGCAATAGGTGGTGCGGCAGCGGAAGAGCGACGAACATAGACCTGTTTTATGGGTGGTCGAGGAGCAGTCTCAGGAGGACGGACCGATGTAATGGGCGGTCGAGGAGCAATCTCAGGAAGACAAGGTGACAGACCAAGATCAGCCAACATGGGTGGCTGTAACCGTGCACCTGCTGGGGAATAATATGGGACGGTCTCAAAGAATGTCACGTCAGCACTTACAAAGTGCTTACGTAGCAAGGGACTATAACACCTGTATCCTTTCTGTGTCCGAGAGTAACCAAGAAATATACATTTATAAGAACGCGGATCAAGCTTATCACGACCTGGAGAGAAATTATGTACGAATGAAACACAACCAAAAAGTTTTGGAGGGAGAGAGAAGATCCTTATCAGGAAAGAGAATCTGATAAGGAGTTTTGCCGTTCAAAGCCCGAGATGGCATTCTATTTATAAGATAATTAGCTGTAAGAACTGCATACCCCCAAAAATATTTTGGAACATGCATGTGAAGCCTAAGAGCTCGGGCAACTGCTAAAATCGGTCCATTTTTCCGCTCAGCAACCCCATTTTGTTGAGGGGTGGTTACACAAGTAGTTTGATGAATAATGCCATGAGTTTCAGTAAAATGCGTAAATTGATGAGATATATATTCTTGGGCATTATCAGTCCGCAAAATACGTATTTTGGCATTAAATTGAGTGACAATTTCAGCATAAAAATTAGAAAACACAGAAAATAATTGAGACCGATCTTTGAGAAGATATACCCAAGTTAAACGAGAAAAATCATCAATAAACGTAACAAAATAGCGAGCACCACATAAACTTGTGGTACGAGATGGTCCCCAAATATCCGAATGAACTAAAGCAAACGGTTCTAAACTAGGTGACTCAACTCGTAAAGGAAAAGACACCCTACGATGTTTACTGAGTTCACAAGTGTCACAGTTAAAAGGAGAAAAACTAGGTAAATCAGGGACTATCCTGCGAAGATTGACAGAAGATGGGTGTCCAAGACGACAATGCCACTGGTAAGGTGTGGTAGTGGAGTGGAAGGCAGATAACTTGGAAGGATTGGACGGTTGAAGATAGTACAGACCATTCTTCTCATACCCCCACCAATCATCCTCTGCGTCTTGAGATCCTGAAATTCACAATGAGAGGGATAGAAGAGTACAGAACAATTGTGAGTTTGAGAAAGTTTATGAATGGAAAGTAGATTAAAAGGAAATTGTGGTAAGTACAAGACAGAAGTAAAAATAAGGCCAGAGGCACGATAAGTACCAATGCCATGAACACGAATTTTAGTACCATCCGCAATAGTAACATAAGAAGGAACAGAAGGTGTAACGACATCAATAAGAAGAGACAAATCACCTGTCATATGATCAGATGCGCCAGAATCGAGAATCCATGGAGTACTGCCAGTACGAGAAGATGAGTGAAGGCAAGTATTACCTGATGAGACATGAGTCGCAATGGAAGTCGAAGATGCATAAGCCTTGTGAAACATGGAATCATACTCAGACCTAGAGATAGTAATCTGATCCGGAGGAGCCAGCCCAGATTGCTCCCCCTCAAATGTAGCCTGATTAGCCCAAGCCGGCTTGCCATGAAGCTTCCAACAGAACTCAACAGTGTGATTGGTTGCATTGCAATGTGTACACTTCTTAGTGCCGCGACCACCACGCCCCCCACGGCCACCACGTCGACCACCACGTTCATAAGAACCATTACGACTGTGAGGAGGATTAGAGTGGCTAAAATTCCCAGAAGATGGAATAGGACTAGTAGCAGGAGCAGCTAGGGCAGATGGAGTTGGATGCTCTAAAACAGAATGCTGAGGAGCAGCCCTTCGAACACGAGCAAAAGCCTCACCAATAGTAGGAACTTCCTTGCCGGAAAGAATTTGGGGACTGAGAGGAGTAAGTTCCATATTCAGCCAGATCTGGTGGGGATGCAACAGAGGTACGCGGAGTCCGACTGAGTGGCCAGCGGAGTCTGTAGAAGGTCGGAAAAGGCAGTCTCAGTGTTGCTGAGAACTGAGATTACTTCGTCAGAAAAGATAGGTTTCTCAGATAGGTCTGAGAAATAGAGATCGTTCGAGAGATAATAGAGACAGGCTCTCTGGCTCTGGAAAAAAAAGGAATAAAGACGATACTTGGTCGAGAGACCAAGAAAAGAAAAGAAAGAAGAAATCAGGTTCTTGGAACCCGCTCTGATACCATGTCGAAATACTTCATTGATTTATTCTTCTCACAATGAGGTATAATATATAGACTGGATACAAGGTAAAATAAGGAAAGAAAATAAAATCAAATCAAATCCCTAATTGATCCCTAATTGATTCTACCTAATCAAATCCCTAATTGATTCTACCTAATTGAGTATCTTCCTAATTACATGCAATACATTAAATACAGTCAACAGTGTAGATGTTTCTTTTGCTATGTAGTTTATTCGGTGTCAAACATAAACCGGCGGAAACACTCAGTGCTTTGTGATTCTTTTGACTTTTTAGGCATGTGAAAACAGAAAAGAAAAGTGCCATGCTGAAAGAGTATTTAAAAATAATTTTAAATATGTCGCTTAGCAAATTGATGACAGCTATTGAGCTCATGAAATGTGATACCCTATTTGCATAGCCAGCTTGTATATTTGCTGATTTTTGTGCAGAAAATTTAAATACCGTAACGTGTTATTTTGTTCCAGAAAAATTATGGTCTTGAATCAAATGCCATATGATATGTTACATATTCATCATACAACCTTGACTTTCAAACATCATAACACTCATTGACATGTTTTACGAAATAGATTGGCATATAGTTTTTCTAGGTTCATTGCTGAATTTTTGTTCTCATACTTTCTCTAAGGAAATACTTCTTGCCTTTAAGCTATCATGTCTTGTTTTGCAGGCATTCATTGCTCTGAAGAAGGGTACTCAATTGCTTAAATATGGTCGTAAGGGAAAGCCAAAATTTTGTCCATTTAGACTTTCTAACGTGAGTTTGATGCTAATTTCTTTTTCCCTTCTTGTTAGAGACTTGATTTCACCTAAACTGACAGTATAATATGAGCTTAGAATTATCGCAGAGTCATCATGTGACTGTTTAGCGGGTGTCATTTTTTTTCAAAATTGATGGATAAAGCTTGATGTTCATATTTA
Source organism: Rhododendron kiyosumense (assembly GCA_019656275.1). Lineage (NCBI taxonomy): Eukaryota > Viridiplantae > Streptophyta > Magnoliopsida > Ericales > Ericaceae > Rhododendron > Rhododendron kiyosumense. The sequence continues at coordinate 10,509 of BPLS01028384.1, read as the reverse complement.
TTTTTAGCTTATAGAACTATGCTTTTGTACTTTCGCTCATAATGTTAGGTTACTGGCTATAAGTTTTCTATTCCTATCGTAGTTTACTTGGTTTGGATTTCACTGCATTGCCTTGGTTGTCATATGTAAGATGAATTATATAAGCTATGTTGCTTGGCCAGTCATGATTCGAAGTCTGGGTTCGAGACTTGGTTCTGTCATGCATTGGTACGACTTGCTAGTTGCTATCGATTTTGGTCTGGGTATTAGAGTCTAGACTCACCAGTATGATGTTGAGAAGGCTTAAAGCAATTTATCAATCATTAAAGTGTAGACATAGAGAAAATTTAAGAACTATTGAAAGGTGAAATGATAGAACAATATGGCGAGGATATGTATTGATAACAAAATGCATCTCCTAATCCATATAATAAGGTAATGAAAGTCAAAGAGTATCTTCATGGGTTTCAAAGTTAGTTGATGCTTTTGTATTATAGATAGAGATAGACATTACCTACTTTACCTCTGACCACCATTAACACATTGAAATATTGGTGAAACAATCTATTTATCCTGCATAATTTTAAAATTACGTCACACCAGCATCGACACTTTTCGAGTATCTATTCTTTGTATGCTACTTGACTGTTTCTACAAACATATTGATGCATGAAAAAAATACCATGAATTTTTCTTCCCTTCTCTTTTTTTCCGTTTCTAAAAGTACTCAATATGTGCCCAAGCGTACCCAGTCCAAGAATAGTATTTAAATATTATGCAGAGATGAAGGTAGCTTGATAAGCTCTTTTTTTTTTTTGGGGTGCTTATCATACTTTTGGAATTAATATTGTGGTCTATCTGTTCTTATTGTAATGATAGTTAACTCTGACTTGTTGCATAAGTTTGGCGTTCAAGTATGTTTTTTTAATACTTAATGATGGGTTAAGTCCTTTAGACCCTGTTGGTTTTGGGATTTTGGATTTATAGGTAATGAGTGTAGAGAGAAATAGAGTAATAATTGAAAGTAATGATAATGATTGGAGAGAGAGAGAGAAAACTAAGCGTAATGATTGGAGAGAAATAGGATAATGATTAGAATCCAAAACCCTTAAACGAACGGGGTCTTAACTATTTCTTTTATTTTCCATGTAATTATGACATGTAGTACATTGCTTTAAATTAGAAAAGTACATTTTTGTACCTTACCCCAGCTATACCTGTACCCTAATGTTGTAGGTTTTGCCGAATGTACCCTTATTGTGCTCGAATGGTTGTATATAGGCCAGAATAAAGCACAAACTTCATGGCGTTGGGTTTTATTTAATGAACTAGCCAGTTAATCAACATGGTTGTTTTCTAATGGATACTATTGGGAGTTCCAATCCATCGCATGATGTTTTGTGACTCATAATTCATCTAGGTCCATTCGTATATGATATCTGCTGAGATCTCCTTTCAAATGAAGGAACTTGATTTGTTAATTAGTGTTCAGTTATAAAAAGCAAACCATACTTTGTAGGTGGTAGTGTGATTTGTGAGGTCAAAGATTGCTTCTTCTTTGTCAAAGATTTGACACCGTTAGATAATTTTGTTTACATGAATTTTCTCCCCTGGCTATTGTATCTATATTTCTCAATTCTACTCATGAATTGTAAGAAGCTAATCAACAGTGCATTAGTTCTTAAATTGGCATATTGACCATTGTCGAGTACCGTGCTCAAAGTCATGTGTTCTTTGCAAGTAAAAGGTCACATTATTGTCAGTGCGTTGCACAAAAGAAAACCTAAGTGGGGGCCTGCAATGCTCAAGGAGGTTGATATCCTGGATAAGCAGTTCCATTCCCTGCTGGACAGCCAGTTTCCCTGCAATAATATTGATCAAGTCTTGGGCATATCCTCCCAAGTATCAAATTGTGAGCTCTGACCCATTTCCACACCCACGAAGACTACTTCACTGACTGCTAAACCCTTTATACTCAATGGTGATCGCCCATTTTTCAGACGCAAAGATCAAGAAGCCTTGAAAAGCTCCTCAGAATCACACACCATAATCCCTACATATCCACCTTTCCCACAAATAGGATAAGCTACATCGAAATTCAGTTTTACCCATCCTGGAAACTGATGTGACCACTATTAAGAGCGAGAGATTAGCTGATCTGATTTCGACTATTGCATCAGAACCTGTGACATTCTGCACCTCGAATATATCTTACTCACTATTGATAGACCGTAAAAATTGTTAAAGTACAACAAACTTGGTTTGAAAAGTGTTTTCTGTTTTGCAATTGTTTGTGGCAAATAATTCACAGGTTCCTCAATTGAGTCTGGTTTGGCCAATGCTCTGGGAATGTTTCCCTGCTATTACAACCTTCACATATAATACTGCTTTTAAAGCTTGTTTGTGGTAGGTAATCATTAGCGTTGTGCTAATAAAAGTCCAGCAACTCCAATCAATTGTTTACCAATTCCTGTAATCTTGATTCTTGGCCCTCTCCAGACTTGAAACCTACAAAATAGAAGTTGAGGCTTTCTTATTTGAATAAGTGTTACACGGCCTTGGGTAAAACACAACCCCAAAAGCTAGCTATTGAAGTGAGGGTGCCCTCACGCTAATGTACTTCATATTACTTTGGTACTCCGGCGATGTGAGACTTCGCTTCACACCCTCCCTCACACGCAGTGTGCTCACTCGACAGTACTTGCCACGGGCAGGTCAGAAACATGCACCCTACCCATCTCTGGTACCTAGCTCTGATTCCACGTTATATGGTATTTGGTAGAACTCAATCACAAAAGCTTGCTATTGAAGTGAGGGTGTCTTCATGCTTATATACTTCAATTACTTTGGTACTCAGGCGATGTGAGACTTCGCTTCACAATAAGATGCTAAATTCGGATTTTGTTCGGAGTTCAGGTAATAATGAAGAAAGAAAGTGGCTCAAAAAGGTCCCTTTTCTCGAGTAGAATCTCGACCCTTGGGTTTGGCTCCGGCATGTCACAGGCTGACTTGGCTTTGCTGTGGCATTGCATGTTCATGTTGACATTGAATCATTTTTGATGGTCCATTTGGCATTCTGCTCGTGACATGTCCAATATAATAATGTAGGGAACATGAAGGACTTTTCTGTCAGAATTTTTTTTTATAAATTTTATTGATTTAGGTTTAGGATTTTAGATGGCAGATTTAATGATTATTCAAAGAGCTCTATTGTTTGGAAATCATAGGAAATAGACAAATAGTGTAGTTCTCTTAATCTTTGTCCTTTTGTTATGTCAAGGAAGAGCCTATTTAAAGGACTCTATATATTACGTTTGGGTTGGTGGGGAACAGTTAAACTTCAATTGTGGCAGCGGTTCGAGGTGCTTGTTAAGCGCATTATCTGCTATTATTGAATGTTAATGTGCTTTGTTGTGGTATACTGGTCATCCTTGTATATTTTGATGTGCTGGTTCACATGTTCCTTGTAATTAACTCGGCCACATTTCCGTTTCTCTGGCTTACTCACTTGTTTCCTCTTCCAACAACTCATCTTCTATCCTCAACTCACAGGATGAATCATCTTTAATTTGGATCTCTGGTAGTGGTGAGAGAAGTTTGAAGTTAGCTTCAGTTTCAAGAATCATTCCCGGGCAAAGAACTGTGAGATTTGTCTGTTTTAATCTTTATTTATCCGACATTTACATCATAAACAGTTCTTCTAACTTTAGCTATCATTGGGTTGGGGCAGAAAATTGGACTCACAAAATATCTTTTGTCGTAATGCCAGGCTGTTTTCCAACGGTATCTGCGCCCCGAGAAGGATTACTTGTCCTTTTCTCTTATATACAACAGCGGAAAACGATCTCTAGATCTGGTTGGTGTGGAATATCAAGTTTTTGATGTTAATATCACAATCAATGCTTCTTAATCATTCTTTAGGTTGAATTGTATACATGGAATGTTGTTCTTTTAGATCTGCAAGGACAAAGTTGAGACGGAGGTGTGGATTGCAGGCCTCAAAGCATTAGTACCCTCTGGCCAAGGTGGGCGCTCCAAAATTGATGGACGGAGTGATGGAGGCGTGTATTTTGAAGTAAATCTAATCCCTGAAACTTCCTTTCAAGTTCCATTGGGGCATATCTTCATTTTTTATGCGTACATTGTCCATGAACAAGCATTATCTCTGTAGCTATGACTATGTTTGGGTGACACTAGTTTTATGGCACACCCCACACGTGCCAACCATGTCTATTCGTTACTCATTGTTTATTTTAGTTTTTATCGTCATTCTCATTTATTTGAGTTATTATTTTTTTGGCTAGATTTTTCCCTCATGCATATCATTGTCTCTCTACTCTATCCGTACTCAACATTTTTCGTTATTTATGTAGCTCATCATCCCCTTTTCCATGTAATATTGATACTGGTCGCCTATATCACAACCAAGATATAAGGGGAAAAAATCAAATTGCTAAAACAAAGCAGGTAATCAGGATGCCGAATTATGGTTAGGTCAAAATTTTTTAAGCACTTAATGATTGGTTCTGGGCAAGGAAAGAGTCCCAAGAGCTGTGATTTCCTTGTCTTTCATTGAAAGACATTGACAGGAGGTCGGTGCCTAAAAATGTTTGCACTTCAAATAAAAAAGGTATATCTACGTCTTTTTTAACAAAGCAAGTGGGAGACGAAAACCCACTCCCACTTATTAATAGACAGTAGCTACCAGCCCTTGGTTATTTGCTTTAGTACTTTACCAGTAGCATTGTAAAGACAAATTCATCTTGATTAATGGAAGAAAGTATACATTCGTTAAGAGATCCACTTGGTTTATATTGTATTTTGACTCCATGTGAAGTTCTTGTAGGGTGGAAATGATTCGTCACAAACACATGATCTATGCTAACAAATTGTGAATATTGTATTGAATTGTTTTCCCCCTCCCCAAGCTCATAGATTTTCTGACTTGGGAAGATGGCGGTCTTACCGACTGGCCACTGTAATTAACTGTTGTCTTCTTCAACTTGCCCATTTTATGCGGTGTTTTTTCTTAATAACCAATGGGGCATGCAATTCAAGGTGTTCTTTGGTTAACGATCTGAATTAATCAAAGCACGTTCCATTGATTTTATGTTTTATTGGCTTAATGATCTCGTTTTTAGAAAATATAATCTTCGTAAATCATGGATGGGTATTGACCTGTGACATAAGTGATGTATGCTGCCTATATGGAGTCTTAGTGCTATTGGTACTCAATGTTCTAAAAGTCGCTAGGCGGTAGTCGGGCGGTCGGCCACCTTCGAATGATTAATTGGATTAATCAGCGATGATTAATTCCTTGTTTTAGAACAGTGCTGCCACTTGAATGGTTTTATTAGACCAATTTTATTGAAACTTGAAAACTTAAAGTTCCAGCTTTTGATCTGTATCGGATACTTGTCCTTCTATAAATATAACAACCGGCATGCACATATCTTTTGGTATAGATCCTTTTGTTTGAAATCCATATGCTGAAACTGCTTAGGGGGCATGATCCAGTTATCCTTGGTGTTTTCTTATCCATGTCATACTGTCAGTAACCACATCATTTCTGGTGCTAACTTTGATCATTTTTTTTTCAGCATAATAGAGACCTGACCTCAAAGAGTCCAAGTGACAGTCCTGCGAGTGCCACTCAAAACATTAGCTCCCCAGACGTTTCTGTCAGTTCCAATACAAACTCTTCCCCGAAGAGTTGTCAGCCTCGTAATTTTGTCCATTCTGAAAGGTCACATGTAGCTTTGGACCAAGCAAATATGCAAGTGAAAGGATCTGGCTCAGATGCTTTTCGAGTTAGTGTATCTAGTGCCCCAAGCACTTCTAGTCATGGTTCTGCTCCTGACGATTGTGATGCTTTAGGGGATGTGTACATATGGGGCGAGGTCCTATGTGATAATCTTGTGAAGATTGGGGCTGATAAAAGTGCTGACTCTTCAAGTACAAGGGCTGATGTACTTATTCCTAGGCCATTGGAGGCCAATGTGGTTCTGGATGTGCATCATATAGCCTGTGGGGTCAGGCATGCTGCCCTTGTGACCAGGCAAGGTGAAGTTTTCACCTGGGGTGAAGAATCTGGGGGACGGCTTGGTCATGGTATTGGTAAAGATGTTACACAACCACATTTAGTTGAATCCTTAGCATTTTGTTGTGTTGATTTTGTTGCATGTGGAGAGTTTCACACTTGTGCTGTTACCATGGCCGGAGAACTTTACACATGGGGAGATGGAACACACAACGCTGGGATTCTTGGTCATGGTACTGATTTGAGTCACTGGATACCAAAACGGATTTCTGGGCCTCTTGAGGGACTTCAAATTGCCATGGTAACTTGTGGTCCATGGCACACAGCCTTGGTAACATCAACAGGTCAGCTGTTTACATTCGGTGATGGAACTTTTGGTGTTTTGGGACATGGAGACAGAGAGAGTGTTTCATATCCAAGAGAGGTGGATTCTCTGTCAGGCTTGAGGACAATTGCAGTCGCATGTGGGGTGTGGCATACTGCTGCCATTGTGGAGGTTATCGTTACCCAGTCTAGTGCTAGTGTTTCATCTGGTAAATTGTTTACATGGGGGGATGGTGATAAAAGTCGCCTTGGACACGGAGACAAGGAACCTCGGCTTGAACCTACTTGTGTCCCAGCACTCATTGATTACAATTTTCACAAAATTGCATGTGGGCATAGCTTAACTGTTGGCTTGACTACATCAGGGCATGTTTTTGCGATGGGAAGCACTGTTTATGGACAGCTAGGCAATCCCCAATCTGATGGAAAGGTACCCTGCTTAGTGGAAGATAAGCTTATTGGGGAATCTGTCCAAGAGATTGCATGTGGTGCGTATCATGTGGCAGTTTTGACGTCCAGGAATGAGGTCTATACGTGGGGTAAGGGAGCTAATGGGAGGCTGGGCCATGGAGATATAGAAGACCGGAAAACACCAACTTTGGTTGAAGCATTGAAGGATAGACATGTTAAATTCATTGCTTGTGGTTCAAACTACACCTCAGCAATTTGTCTTCACAGATGCGTTTCTGGTGCTGAGCAGTCTCAGTGCTCAGCTTGTAGACAACCTTTTGGGTTTACGCGGAAAAGGCACAACTGCTACAACTGTGGACTTGTGCATTGCCATTCGTGCAGTTCTAGAAAATCACTAAGAGCAGCCCTTGCTACTAATCCGAGCAAGCCCTATCGTGTCTGTGATTCTTGTTATGCCAAACTAAGTAAGGTGGCAGAAGTGGTTACCATTAACAAGAAGAATGTTATACCGCGTCTTTCAGGTGAAAATAAGGACAGGATTGACAAGGCTGAGATAAGATTGTCAAAGTCGGGTATGCCTTCCAATGTTGATTTAATTAAACAGTTAGATAACAAAGCAGCCAAACAAGGAAAGAAAGCTGATAATTTGTCACTAAGTCGTCCCTCACAAGCACCTTCTTTACTACAACTGAAAGACGTGGTTATGTCTACTGCTCTTGATCTGTGTCGAACTGTTCCCAAACCAGTTGTCACACCATCTGGTGTCAATTCTAGATCTGTGTCACCTTTCTCTAGGAAACCTAGCCCACCACGCTCTGCAACACCTATTCCTACGACTGCTGGACTTTCCTTCTCCAAAAGCTCTGATAGTTTGAAGAAAACAAATGAACTTTTGAATCAAGAAGTTCACAAATTACGTATGCAGGTATCTTTTTTTTCTTTTACTTCTCATGAAAGATTGTATGACTGGGTATTTGGCTTCTGATTTTTGTTGATCATGGGATGACATAGATTGAGAGTCTCCAACGTCACTGTGAAGTCCAAGAATTGGAACTTCAAAAATCAGTGAAGAAAGCTCAGGAAGCGATGGCGCTAGCTGCAGAAGAATCGGCTAAGTCAAAAGCTGCAAAAGATGCAATTAAATCACTTATGGCACAGGTTAGTTTCTGAGCTTATATATATATGTACTCCATCACCTGGAACTTGATTTTTTCGTGAAAATTGTCTGAAACTACTATTCATGTTGACATGGTAAAAGATACAAGGGATATAGTGGCTGCATGTTTTAGGAGATTGTGTATGGATCTTCCTAGCTTTGTTTTTTGCCTGCTTCATTTGTCTTGTCGTAATGCATATTTTATTTTTGGCTTGCACTTGTCTTGTTAGAGTTATTCTTTTGTGCTAGTTTCAATGTCCTCAGTTCTTCAATGATCTTATTATTCTTTAACGGTTATGAAATCAAGGAGAGGGTTTGTTTTTCAGCCATTTACAAATTTGTGCTTCTAATTGCAACTTTGTTTCACCTGCAAAGATTGTTTTCTGCATTAAGTTTCTTGTTTCAATTGAGCATGAATGCTCTGTTGGTATTAATTCTGCTAAAAATTTCAGCTCAAAGATATGGCTGCAAGGTTACCACCTGAGGTAGATGATGGCAATAGCACGAGAGCGTTTCACATACGGAAAAGCTTGGAGCCAAATGGAATTCATTACCCTGATTCAAATGGAGTGTGTTATTCTGATTCTATTGATGATCTTCACTTGGCCGCCTCCACTGGAATTGACCACCCTGCTACAACAAAGGGAATGAAAAGCCCTGGAAGCAAGAGTCCTAGGTACAAATCTGGTAGCATGGAAACAAATGCAAATCATCAAAGCCAGGGGATTTTGAATGCTAGTGGCAGGCATGACCATCCAGACGGTAGACTTCCGAATGGTAATGGAGTGGTTATTCTGTCGGATGTTCCTGACGGCACAGAGTGTGGACCTATCCAAGATGGTGACAGCATGAGATCTAGGAATTCAGCATTGGTTGGTAGTGCTAACCAAGTAGAGGCTGAATGGATTGAACAGTATGAGCCTGGTGTGTACATAACCCTTGTGGCTCTCCGGGATGGAACTAGAGATCTTAAAAGAGTGCGCTTCAGGTAACAGATTTTTCCCTTAATTTTCTCATCTATTGCATTGAATTAGTTGTTGTGGTGCGTAGCAAAAAACCAATTCATCTATAGACGCATTTGATTGTTAATTCCAATGTGGTGGATTGATAAAGGCATATATCTGCATGGACCAATCAATCGTTCAATGTCGGACACT
>BPLS01028380.1:0-12910 GCA_019656275.1 Rhododendron kiyosumense | reverse complement strand
AAGTTGGTAGTAAAGGTGATTTTGTGAGTAATGGTCACGATAATTGTATGTTTAGGTGCAAGTACTGTGGAAGTGAAGTGATCGCGTGTTAAAGCTAAACGCAATCTTTAGGTGAGTTGTGCATATCTTAGTTACATGTATTTTCTGAAATTTTGGAATGAGATGCCATTGCTTGATTTTACTGAAAAATATGGAATTTGAGCATCTTACTTGGTTGAATTGATGATGACAAATGGGAAATACATGCGATGGCTTATTTATAAATCTTTTGAGTTTTAGTTAAATTAGACCATGGCAATATGATTTGGAAACTTGAATTTTACTTCTTGAAGTACATGCTTGTGATAATATGAATCATTCGAACGGTGTCTCGAGCGCTAAGGGACGTGGAAAGAAACTAGCGACATGAAGTAATAAGGTAGGAGATGCAGCTAGGCATCACTGGGTAACGATATCTTCCCACTCTTCAATGGGGTCGCTCCCCAACTGACTGGCAAAAATACCGTTGAATGTTATTATTATCGCTCAAAAGTACAAAAGTTGAAAGAGAAATGAAATGAAAAGGGTCCATCTCTTGGACCGAAGAAATGAGCTTACGGGCTAAAATGCATGTACTGGATGTTCAATGAAATATTTGGATTGTTGTTTTGAACTGTTTCATAATGTGGGGTATTTTCATGGTCAAACTTGTAACTTTGGTATACGTTTCTCACCCGAACTTCGGCTTATGAAAACCTTTTTCCAATTTTTCAGGTTAAGGTAGATACAGGTTGTGGCTGAATGAGGTGTTAGAATAACCGTGGAGAATCATGTGTAGCCTAATGATTTGTAATTATTATACTTGTACACTTAGAAGCTCTGGGGTTATGTTATTTATTCTACGCTTCCGCATACCTTGCTTATATGGTTTATAATGATAATGATATGCGAGAAATTTCTAAACTAGAATGTGTGTAGGCATCGGCGGTTTAACACCCACTTGGCCGGTCATGACTTCCAAGGTAGGTTTTGGGTCGTGACAGGTTAACGCAATGTCCCCCCACCAAATAGGTCCTAAATTGGTTTTATATGCAATATTTTACATGCTTGGTTTGTAACAATTACAATGCACGAGTGGTATCGATACCCGTTTGTCTCATCTGGCTTGAAAATGACAGCACCAACTACTCTCTTCTCCTTTTCCTTCCATTAATATATATCCATTCTACACGATCTGAGCATCTTTGTAAGGACAGCCAAAACATTTTTCATTGTTTCTATACCATCAGAGATCTAGCATTTCCCATGTGATTCTCTTTATTTCCATTAGATCATCACCAAACTTCAGACAACAGGAATCTTCCCATCTTTGTGGTGAAACAGAAAACATAATGAACTTATAATAACTCGGAGCTAAATTTTTTACTGTCCCCATTAGATCATCACCAAACTTCAGACAATCGAAGCTTCCAAATTTGAAGTCCAATATTTGGCTTCTCAGACACCACCATGTATTTTTATGCCCTTTTTTGTTCGGGTTTATTCTTATAAACCTCCTCACTTTGTGAGATTCACTTGGGAATTTTCCGAAACAATTTGTTCTTCGACCCGTTGAGGGTGAAGTTGTCCAATATTTTGATGTATAAATAATTTTGGAGCCCAAACTATATTGGTTAGAAAGTAGGCAAGACAAGCTTTTCTATGGTTCAAACCACATGCAAATCAAATTTCGGGAGTGTCTGTGACAAGACCACAAAGTTTCGTCGGTTTCCAAATTTCAACAATGCACCCAGGGTGCGATGAAATTCACCTGGGGCGCACGGATATGCGCTAGAGGCTCATTACCACCTCAGCAATTGGTCAAACTTTGTGGGTTTGCAACGGACACTCCGGAGCTCCGATTTTAGCAAGGTTTGAATAGTTAAAAAGTTTGTTGAGTTTACTTTCTAACCAAAGTAGTTTGGATTTAAAATTATTTGTTTCATGAAAAGATATGATAAATTTACTCTCAGTGAGTTGAAATATAAATTACACTACTAAAATGCTTGTATCTCCTTCACTTTAAATTGGATAAAGACCTATAATATATCGATAAAGAGGATTTTTAAAGTTCTAAAAAATGGTGGTTTAGTAGTCCTTCTGATCAAGAGACATTTTCAGTGATATAGACATTGAAATTTTGCTTTGTAAATGTATAAGACTTGTTGGGTGTATGTCTTAGGAAAATTCTGATGATTATGCATATTTTGTGCGTTTTGATGAAATCTGGAATGCCTGAACAAATACCTTTGAACTGGAAATGCGTGTACTGAATGGAATTTAGAATGAGTGGAAGGGTGCGAAAACTTGTTTTAGCCTTAGTGTCTTCGACAATCTTAGAATTGGTTTACTTTCGAATAACTTTTCATAAATCAAAATCTATTATTTTTGTGGTTCATTCCCACCATCTATTAGTACTTTGAATACCCTATTTATCGATACAAAATAGGTTTCGATCCGGTTTAACATTAGTTTGATTCAAAGATTTTTCCGAAATAATTTGTTGTTCAACACGTTTAGGGTAAAGTTGTCCAATATTTTGATGTATAAATAATTTTGGTGCCCAAACTAAATTGGTAAGAAAGTAGGCAAGACAAGCTGTTCAACGGTTCAAATCACATGCAAATAGGAGTTCGGAAGTGTCGGGGGCAAGACCGTAAAGTTTGGCCGGGTCTAAAGTTTCTACAATGCTCCCAGGGCACGATGAAATGTGCCAGGGGGGCAAGGATATGGGCCTGAGGTGAATTACCACTCAGCCATTAGTCAAACTTTGCGGGTTTGCTCTGGACACGCCCGAGCTCTGATTTTAGCAAGGTTTGAACCATTATAAATCTTGTTGAGTGTACTTTCTAACCAAAGTAGATTTGGATTTAAAACTATTCGTACAAAAAAAGATATGACAAATTTACTCTCAGTACGTTGAAATATAAATTACTCTAATAAAACGCTCGCATCTCCTTCACTTTAAATTGGATAAAGACCTGTAATATATCAATAAAGTGGATTTTTAAAGTTCTAAAAGATGGTGGTTTAGAAGTCATTGTGGTCAAGTGACATTTTTGGTGATATAGACTTTGAAATTTTTCTTCTTAAATGTATAAGGCTTGTTTTGGGCGTATATCTTCGGAAAATTCCGATGATTTTGCAGATTTTGTGCGCTTTGATAAAGTCTGGAATGCCTTATGAACACTCTTTAAGAATTGAACAAATACCTTAGAACTGGGAATGCGTGTACTGAATGGATTTAGAATAAATAGAAGAGTGCGAAAACGTGTTTTAGTCGTAGTGGCTCCGACAATCTTAAAATTGGTTTACTTTTGAATAACTTTTTGTAAATCAAGATCTATTATTTTTGTGGTTCAATCCCACCATCTATTAGTACTTTGAATACCCTATTTATTGATATAAAATAGGTTTCGATCCGGTTTAACGTTAGTTTGATTCAAGGATTTTTCCGAAACAATTTGTTGTTCAACCCGTTGAGGATAAAGTTGCCTATATTTTGATGTATAAATAATTTTGGAGCCCAAACTAAATTGGTTAGAAAGTAGGTAAGACAAGTTTTTCAACAGTTTAAACCACATGCAAATCGGAGTTTGGGAGTGTTAGTGCCAAGACCTCAAAGTTTGGTCGTTTTAAAGTTTTAACAATGCGCCTAGGGCGCGACTAAATGCGTCAGGGGTGCAAGGATATGCGCCTGAGGCGTATTAACACTCAGCAATTGGTCAAACTTTGCGGGTTTGCTCCGGACACACTCCCGAGCTCCGATTTTATCAAGGTTTGAACCGTTAAAAAGCTTATTGAGTGTACTTTATAGCCAAAGTAGTTTGGATTTAAAAATATTCATACATGAAAAGATATGACAAATTTACTCTTAGTGAGTTAAAATGTAAATCACTCTAGTAAAACGCTCGCATCTCCTTCACTTTAAATTGGATAAAGACCTATTATATATCGATAAAGATGCCTTTTAAAGTTCTAAATGTTGGTCGATTCCAACAACAAATATAATAAAGTACTTTTTCTTATGAAAAGGGGATCGCAGTTAGACCGCTACAAAAACTATCTGAACACTACTACCCTCCACTTCCAATACTGTCACTGTAACACTCCGTCTACACCACCATCTAGTCCACTATCACTTCTGGTACCATTAAAATAATTTTGCTTGAGACAATTGGAATCGTCCCAGCTGTTGCATGATTTAACATGCATGAACCTCCAGAAGTGCTGAATAAACTACAACATACCGGAGTTCCCATTTAGTTATTTTAATCTTTACCAATCTGGTTCTTAAATATTTTAATTTTACCATATTCTACTTTAACTTGAATGACTGGGCATTTTACTTTTTTACATTCATTTGCAAGTGCTATGAAAGATGTATACTGTAGAAGAAGAGAACTAAAGTTGGGCACAAAATTTTCTCAAGTATATTGGTTTATACCACAAGGACAAAACAAAAAGTGTATGCCAAAATATCCAACTACGGTTTTATCGTTTTTGCTTGCTAATGGTTGAGAATGTTGAGGAGGATAAACTAGATCCATATCTTGGATGCATCATGCGGCCAGGTGTAATTATTTACGTCTGATCTTTCACCATAATTAGATCATGCGGCTAGGTGTAATTATTCCTGTACAAGAGGCATGTAAAACACAAGAGAATCGTGAATAGTAATCATGCTTTCATACGTTGCGGCCAAGATTAAATATATGTGGCCAGTTGTAATTCGTGGCGGCCAAGAGTAAATTAATGCCGCCAAGTGTAATTCATTACGGCCAAGAGTAATTTCACGATTTTAGCTTATGAGAATGGTGATTATCTGTACAAACAGCCAAGGTGTGGAATTATTTGTTGAGGGCTTCAATTATTTGATAAAATGAAATATCTAATATAAAAACTTGAGTTTTTGGCTCGTTTAGTAAATGAGCCGAGCTCAATCTTGACAAAGCTTATTTCGGCTCGTTTGCAGCCCTATGACTTGGGTACTCCCTTGTCAATTCATTTCTGTCAACATTATGGCCACATAAATTGCACGACCAAATCTCTAATCACCATTCTCTGCATTATCCCTAAATTCAACCAAGCACTTCTCTCCATCCACAGCTATTACAGCACACAGTTTACCACCTTCTTTCTTTGCACAATCAAAAGCATTCACAGTTGTTTCACCAACCATTTGATGCAAAATTTAGCAGAGAATAAGACAGGTCAGGGCTAAGAAATGAAAAATAAGATAAAATTGTTCCTATAAAAAAGGTATCCAGCATCTGATCATCTATAACAATATTGTACAACTTATCTGTTAATACTCGTCGAAAGCGAACTGAAGGAATGAGGGTCGGCGCCAAAAGATTTCCAGTGAAGTGCAGAAACCCGCGACAATATTATGTGGTTCATCTACTAGGTTACGATCTCAGGGCTACCGTCAGAACCTTCAAGAATGGGGTAAAAAAAAAATTACTTCCGCTTTCCATTTGGGAATCAGTGAAGGAAACGCCTCTGGACTCTGGAGTTCACAGTTGCACAGATTACTCTACACCAAGGTTAGCACTTGCTGGATATAATTGCTTCCGCACATTTATCCCACTTCATCCAGGAAACAGGTTATCCATATATGCTTGATCAATATTAGCTAACTTTATATATGTAGAAACTTTATATCTATCCATTCCACTCCCAAGCAATGTGGGATTCATTTCCTTAACATCCCCCTCACGTGCAGCCGCGTTTGAGGTCTGTCACGTGTGGTCACTTTTTGGGTCCTATCATCGTGCAGCCTTTTCGCTGGTCTGTTATCGCGGGGCGTGAATTGTGAATTTTATAAAATGTGGGGTGGAACGGGCCCCGCTCTGATACCATTTAGAAACTTTATGTCCATCTCAAAACCAATTGGCAATGAGTGGAGATATCCCAAATGTTATTAAGTGATCACCCATTCCACTTCCAAACAATGTGGGATTCATTTCCTTAACAATATAAGACCTCACGAGTTGAAATTGTCATCGAGCGGTAGATTTAGATCAGGTACAGCAAACTTATTCCCTTGATTTGGCTGCAGTTCGGAAGAAACCTTTGGTGTAGGCGGTTGTTGCTTGTTGTCCTCGTGGTCACCTATTCTGACTTCCGGCGGCAAGATCAGAGGCATTGGGTCACCAGATGCTACGTTTTGCTGTGTTTGTCCTGGGCTAGATTCAATAGGTGCAACCGCTTTAACACTTTCCACCGGTGGCTGTGATTCGAAATTGAGCTGTAATACAAGTGTTCCAAACATTGAGTTAGATGTTAGTCTTGCAAAAGTAATGTCTGCAGAAAGGAATATTATCAGCAGAATTGGAAGGAAAAAGGAAACAATCAGAGACATGTGCATATAGATTATATATTATGAACACCCGCGGATTATTTAAAAACTGGAACTTCAAACTACGCATTTCAGACTTTCGGCTTTTAACTGTGTGCCTTGTTTAAATAAGACTAACTAATTGAGGGAAGTCATTTGATTGCTCAGACTGTCGAAGTGATACTTATGCTTCAAAAGGAAGTTCCTTGAGAATTTACGAGGCAGATACATTAATGTCAAGCATTCAGTAGGATTTTGTTTTCGACCGGTGTTACCAGAAACTCCAGTTGTATAGATCATCTAAAGAAGAAAAGGTATTCAGTGTCTAGAGGGAACTCTAACGTAATTATCTGTCAGGACTCTGGAGCCCTCTAAAGCTATGCCTTCGTGCATGAATATAAGGATCTCTGGGGCATATCAAGTTAGGAACAGAAGCCTTTCAATGCTCGAACCAATCAGGATCCCAATTGAAAAAACAGCGAAGAGAAAAACGGACCAGCCAAGTAATTTTCGTTTGCATTAAAAAAAGATGAAATGAGCTTTCTACTTAAATGAGTATTCAAGGTTGAGCTATCTGTTTGCATCTTTTAGTTCTTTTTGCTTAAATGAGTATTAACAAAGACTTGCACCGAAATAGTAAAACACCATACGGATCATAAGTGCATCACCACATGGATTCTAACATAGGCAGAAATTTAATGCCTTTCCGGTTTCCATATTTGTCTAATGACATCAGTTGAGATTGCAAGATAATTATACAGGACACACTTCGACTATTCTGAAGGCTATGTCCTTATTGATGACCTAAAAACTAGAAACGAAGCCCCAAGTTTGTCTAGTGTCATAACAGGATTTCAACACATCTTTTAACACAAAGTGCTTCACTCAATCAGATTTTCAATTAGAACAACATAAAATTATCTCAAACAAATATGTAATACTTTTCCAAACTAAACTTGTAGTGGGGTTTACTGAATGATTGCCAAACAAGTAGATCCAATCAACTGAAACATTAAAGAGGATTGAGAGCAAGAATCGGTAACATGCTAACCTTCAATCTCTTCAAGCTTTCATTTGTGGCTCTCTGTTTCTTGACAGTGGCACGTAAGGTTGCTAGTTCCTGCTCAGCCGGGGAATTTACACATTAATCTTCAGTACTTCAAAGTACCACGTTACCATGGACAACTCGGTATATAAGCTCAAGAAAAACATACCCTCTTCAAATGCCTTCTTTCCTTTACAAGCAAGATCTCCTCTTCTTTAAGTTCAGCTAAGGTCTGCTAAAGCCATGCAAATGACAGTACGCTAATCAAACCAATAGAAAGAAGCAAGAAGCAAAAAAGAAATCGAGAGATAAAAGGAATGAAAATGAAAAGACTTGAATGACAGGTCGGCCTATGTTACAGATCAGGTGTTCCCAACAACAATTGGGTAATTCATAGTCTATGAAGTGTGTATATCATTCTCCTCTGAAAGTTTTATTGTCTAAACAGAGGCACAAGAGGTACAAGACCGGGGATTGTCACTTGATTGGTCTGTGTAAGCATTTTATGCTTTCGGAAAAATTATGGAGGATGCCAGATGCCCTATGAAGTTGACAAGAGTTTACGACAACCAAACTCATAAAGACCAGAATTACCTTTTTCTTTTTTGCCCTCTTGCTGGTAGTTGTTTCATTTGTAGCAGTGACCTGCACATACCAATCATTCAGATATCATCACATAATAAAGTAAAAATCTCTTTGTCGGTAACTATTTAACTTGATTTGCCAATAAACCAATATAAAGGAAACAAATCAAATGAACAACATAAACTTTTCTTATAATTAAGTCCAAGCATCACAAAACTAAGATAGTTGAAAGATGTGCAAGTAAAATATTAGCCTTATAACACGACAGTCACGGCCAGGTCCTCATTTTCTTTGCAAGTGGGAGATAAATTAACGAACCACTGTATTGGGGCAAAATAAAATTTTCCAGTCTACGAACTTATCTAATATAATTGCATAAGAATATATCCTTCCACAATCCATGTAAGATAAGGGAGGTTTTGTGAATCAAATCCGATAGACTGATACCATCAACTACGAAAGAGCAAGACACTTCCCATCAGGAACATCTTAAGCACTTCAATAACCAAGATATTGATCCATGTAACCCCTTCCTTCTCAGACATTGCAATATTGTAAAACCATGAACTAAACAAAGTCTCGCTGATTGAATAATAATAGAGAGAGAAGCAAAGCTCAACTCGTGAAACATCTCCTACTATAAAAATAGCATCTTCTAATTGTGAAAAAAAACCCGCAGAAATAACCCGCAGTTATTTTGAAGTAATAGGAACACCACGTCAGTGGTGTGCCCAACCCGTAGGAATTCAAAATCGCTGGCAAGAGTGATTGGATGAGGTGAAATAGTGCCAATTGGCCAACCATTTCCGGTACCCAATTGGCCGAGGAATGAGCTCCTCTCCATACCTCATCCCTCCATACTCCCACTTTTCGTCCACATCTAACAAGAGTTAACTAATTCGCTGCGTCAAGGGCCCAAAACTATGATCCGAACCGTTCGCCTCGTACAACATGCAAAGTGCTACAAGTCTCCTAAATATCAGTGCGATAGGATATTGATATATAGGGTAAATAAGTTTACACATTGTGGCAAGAGTGTTTGAATGAGGTCAAATAGTGTCATTTGAGTAGAAGTTTTAGTTAGGTTCTGACGACTCGAACTAGTCCAACTCCAAAGGGCTTATCGTTATGATATGTTCTCTTGTCTTCGTTCCCATTTGCTGAAATTCTTTTGAAGATTCCAATTCGTTGAAGAAACATTCTTATTGCACTCGTCATATTTTTTTTTCTTTTCATCCTTTAAGCCGTTTATGAACATCATCGCTTATTTTTTTTTCTCGTATCAAGTAACTAAATATAGAAATGAAGAGTAAAAGAGTAAAAATCATTAACTCTTGTCCGCCAAAGAGTAAAAGAATAGAATCATTAACTTTTGTCCGCTATTTTTAAGGTGAGACAATCTTTTTAGAATAACAATGCAAATTTTCTACACAATCTATTTACAACCTTCTGCGATCCATTTCCAAGGGTAAAACCGTCATTCAATAACAATCAGCATGGCACCATAAATTTAGTGGGTGGCATTAGGTGCTCCCCAAAGGCAAAAAGCATTCGAGACCTATTCTCTGGCTTCGGATCCCCTGTCCGAAAATGCCTGTCCTCCTTCTCGGTCCCACTCTTAAAACAGTGACATGTGTCCTCCCTAGCAAAATTCAAAAGATCACACCACACCCAATCCCTCCCTTTGTCTTTCCGACAATAGGTCACAGACCACCTTAGACAAAACATCATCGACGTTCGGGTTTTGAAAGTTCTCTGTTCAATTTGCCATATTGATCGCTCTGTTTTCATAGTAGCTGCCGAATATAAGAAAGGGGAAATTAGAAAACGAGATAGACTCCATGTCTCAATGATTCTCCCTGATCCAAGTTGAACCTAACATCCTGTCTTCCTCCTCTCCGGCCACAAACTCTTGCTGTTGTCGGCGATGGTCAGTGGGTCGAATCTCTTCAACAATTTCGGGTCCATATTCTCTTCCCTTGGTCACCAATTCAAACCAAACCCACGTCAAAACCCT
The DNA here is from genome assembly GCA_019656275.1 of Rhododendron kiyosumense. Classification (NCBI taxonomy): domain Eukaryota; kingdom Viridiplantae; phylum Streptophyta; class Magnoliopsida; order Ericales; family Ericaceae; genus Rhododendron; species Rhododendron kiyosumense. The sequence goes on along the minus strand of BPLS01028380.1, from coordinate 2,902 downwards.
AATCTTTGACCTATTTAAGCCCCTAATTCCATCACCAGAGCATACCCATTTCAAAACCATGAGCTCAGTCCATCTATTTCTCAACCGTTCCATCATCTCTCCGGCGGCGGAGGCGGGTATTCGCCCCCGCAGAATTCCATTCCCCGGGAGAGTGATCGCGTGCGCCACGGTGGACGTGCGGCCGCCGGGTTTGACTGCGGCGGCCACGGAGGCGGCGGCGGTGATGGCGGCGGAGGCAAGGGTTCTGGTGGGGACCTACGCGAGGGCTCCGGCGGTGCTGGTGAGTGGCAAGGGATGTAAGTTGTATGACGTGGAGGGGAGGGAGTATTTGGACATGACGTCAGGGATCGCGGTGAATGCGTTAGGGCACGGGGATCCTGATTGGGTGAGGGCTGTTACGGAGCAGGCGAATGTGCTTGCACACGTCAGCAATGTCTACTATTCTGTTCCCCAGGTGAGAATTTCCAAATGATTTGGGTTTGTGTTTCTATGCTTATGTTCTATGAATTCTGGGTGTAGCGTTGAGTGCAATTGTATTGGTGATGGCGGATTAAGTTTATGCTAAGATGGTCTGTTGAAGTGAAATAGAACTGATTGAGGACATACTCCCATTGAATAGAAACAAACAATGGATTTTGGAAGAAAGATTTAGGCTTTTTGGGTCAAAGATTTTGGGTTTTTATGAATTCTCCTTGATCTGGGTTTTTATGAATCTCCTTGATTTGGGTTTTTATGATTTTTCGTTGATTCGGGGTATATTTTTTTGCTTATGTTGTTGTGACTCCTAGATATATATGCGTTGACATATTTAGTGGTAGTATGGAATTGTTTTTTTGTCAAAAAGGTCTGTTGAAGAGAGAGAAGCAATTGAGGACATTAAATCACCGTCCAATGGAGACAGATAGTGGATTTTAGAAGCAAATTGTTAGCATTTCCTGATCAAATATGTTGGGTTAATGGTTTATGAATTTAGAATTTTCCTTGATTTGGTAGGTAGTTCAAATTCACCTTGAAGCGGTGGCTCTGCTTAGAGAAGCTTTAAACACTCCATAAACATAGCTATCTTTTGATGCAGTAGGTATCAATTGGTGGTGCTGTTGTTGGTCATGATTTTTAATGGCTTGCTCATGATGTTTTGAACCCTCTATATTCTTGTGATATTTATTGCTCGTGCGAAAAGATTTCATATCTATTATTGAGAAGCCAACGGTTAACTGCTGCAGGTGGAGCTCGCAAAACGTCTAGTGGATACTTCTTTTGCTGATCGTGTCTTCTTCTCAAATAGCGGAACAGAAGCAAATGAAGCTGCTATTAAGTTTGCGAGAAAATTCCAAAAGTTTTCAAATCCGGACATGAAACAGCCACCTTCAGAGTTTATTTCATTTAGTAATAGCTTCCATGGGAGGACCATGGGTGCTCTTGCTCTGACTAGCAAAGAGCAGTACAGAACACCTTTTGAACCAGTCATGCCAGGTGTCACTTTCTTAGAGTACGGGAACATCCAAGCTGCAGTAGAACTTATTCGAACTGGAAAGGTTGCTGCAGTATTTGTGGAACCTATCCAAGGTGAAGGTGGCATATACACTGCCACCAAGGAGTTCTTGCAAGCCCTTCGTAGCGCTTGTGATGATGCTGGCTCTCTCCTGGTTTATGACGAGGTAAGCTGCTATCTGTTGGAGATGATATTGGTATACAATATACATACACATGCTGGGTTGTGTGTTCCAGTTGTCAAGATGTTCTATCATTACAATTATAACGGACTTGATTGATTTTGTTATATAGACCTGCTGAGTTGTGTGTTAAAAGTCTTCAAGATGTTACTTGATCTCTTATTTCACTGGTATATAACGTGAGGCAAGTTTCTTTGAGGTGAAAGTAGGAGATTTGTGATGCATTGGACGGATGCTCTCAGGAAACTTGTTTGCCTTTTTACATTTTCTTTCTTTTCTTTTTGTAGGGGCCACTCTGATCATAAAACCACCTCCGCATTGTAAGCATGTTAAATCACAAGCCAACTGACTAGTGTCTACTTGATTTTACTAATCACAGTAGGACGAAAGGAAAATAAAGAAGATAAATGAAGGGCAGAGGAAAGTTGGTATAGCTTTATTTGCTTCTTTCAGTTGGTTTTCCATTGTTCAAATGGTGAACAGGTTGAACTAACAGTAAAAATGTTATTTTGACACGAGTAGCATAGTAGCTCCATGTGAGATAAAATGAAAGAGTTAATATCAGAGGCGGGGTCAGAATTTTTTTTATCCTGGGGGTAGAGCCAGACATAGTTTGCTGTTTCAATGTTTATTGCGGCTGTAATGATATTGTAGGACACAGCGTTGGATTCACTAATTCATATGGAACGCCATGAGATCTGAAAGTATGAAGCTTCATGTCTTTAATTACGAAAAACATTTGAAAGATATGACATTTGCATCTCTCTCAAGTGTGTTTGTATCATCTTTGTATGACAATTTTCTCATTCATATAACCAACTACTATAACTTTCTGACTCTTGTTATTGATGAGCTTTTGATCATTGTCCCTAAACTCCCTATTGTTTTTTATTCGTAGGTTCAATGTGGCTTAGGCCGCACTGGTCTCCTCTGGGCATACGAAGCCTATGGTGTATTCCCAGATATTATGACTCTTGCTAAACCTCTCGCTGGAGGTCTACCCATTGGTGCTGTATTACTAACTGAAAAGGTTGCTTCTGCCATAAAATATGGAGACCATGGAAGCACTTTCGCCGGTGGGCCCCTCATTTGCACAGCTGCCATTGCCGTTCTGGATAAAATCTCCAAGCCAGAGTTCTTGGCCAGTGTCTCCAAGAAAGGAAAGTACTTCAAGGAAATCTTGATACAGAAACTGGGGGGAAACTCGCACGTGAGAGAAGTACGAGGAA
>BPLS01028365.1:0-10018 GCA_019656275.1 Rhododendron kiyosumense | reverse complement strand
TTCGTCAATTTTTTTGTGAATTATTACTTCATCATGACGAGAGTAATCCAAAAAGTAAAAAATTACAATTGAAATCTAATTCTTTAAATAAAGACAAAAAAATTGGTTTATTGACTATTTTCGTCTTTATTCAAAAAATTATGTTTCAATCGTAATTTTTTACTTTTTAGATTCTTCTCCTAATGACGAATCAATAATCCCTAAAAAATTGACGATAAACTAAAAAGTGCGATTTGTAACTAAATCAATAGTGAAAAGAGAAACCAAGCTTATCAAGTTGGTTGTGTCATTTCTCTCCATAGTGATGACCTGAGTTTGAGTTCCATGAAGAGTGAAAGGGGTCGGAATTTCCGGCACGACACGAGAACACGAAGTTAGCGGGTTAGGGGTAACTATTTCTGACATGGAACACGAATATGACACAACACGATAACATGAAAAGTTAAACAAGTCGGGTTAGGGTTGAAAGAATTCTGACATGAATACGAGATGACACGACACAAGAATTTATGAAAGGACACAATAACACGATACGAACCCAACACAAAGTTAGGGGGTTAGGTGTTAGAGGTACAGACAACCTTCAGCAGTGGTTTAGCCGGGGGTTGTGGTGCAGAGCCCCCACAAAAACGATATTTTTGAGGACTTGGGGTGTAATTTCGGCAATAGGACCCAACCTAATTATATTGCAGTCTATGTGTAATTAGGGTAATCAGTTTTAAAAAAAAATAATAGAGAGAGCCTCGAGAGAAAACGCAGGTCTCTGAGAGATTGCGAGAATACTGTAGGCATGTAAAATTTTCAGCTAATCACAAGTTGCCACGTGTTGCAGGACCTGATAAATAGGGCACGATAAATTGTCAATCAAATACTGCCAAGTGCCTTTAGGTCAAAAGTCAAAATTGTAATAACTCTGAATTTCATTGAATAAAAGTTATTTTTATTATTCGAGTTATTAATTTTAATTGTTTGAATTACTTTAATTCTTGTAAATTGTCGTAATTGCGCTTTGGCCCCTCAAGTTTCATTTTTTGCACTTTAGTCCTATTTAGCAAGCCTAGTTAGCATCTAACCATCCGGTTAGAGTAACTAAACCGAAAAGTTACCTTGTCATTGCAAATTGACCGTTTTGCCCCTCGTTGGAACTTTTGACCCTTTTGAACCCTAGACTTTAAATTTTAATATTCTTTTTCTTTTAATCAAATTGGTTTATTTCTTTGTCCATTGGACAATAATGGTTAGGGAAACTATTATCCATTGGGTAATAGAATTCCATTTGTTTATATTAAAAAGTATACGTACTTTAATGTACTTTTTGATTATTTTATTATTTAATGTGGCCTAATAGCTATTATCCATTGGATAATAGATGTTAGGGGAAGTTTTATCCATTGGACAATAGAGTAAATCTTTCAAAGTACTATGGGATCATTAAATTAATCATTTTCTTTAATCACATGGGAAAGTACTATTATTTTAATCAAAAGTGCATAGTTACAAAAGTACCCTTTTATTATTTTTTATTGGGATTTTCAACCACCATTGTGTATATATATATATATGTGTATATATATATTAGTACCTATTTGCATATTATATTACCTAAGGTACCCTAGGTTTATTTATGGGTTGGTAAGAAAATCCTAGCCTTGAATCTACCTTGGATTTCAAAAGTACCAAGAAACTATTTCTTTATTTGATTTTTCTTCCATTGTATGACACATATATGCATGTATATATATGTAGTGTACCTTGCAAAGAGAGAGAGAGAGAGAGAGAGAGAGAGAGAGGGAGGAGAGAGGGAGGGAGATTTGATTTGAATCTTGACATTTGATCACCTTTGGTACTTCCAATTTTGGAGATTTATTTTCTTCCAAATCAAATCTTAACCCTAGTGTACTTCTTTGAACACCTTGCAACTTCTCAACCCTTTGATCATGTACCATTCCCATCTCAACCATCCATTTGATTCAAGAATCTCACCAAGGTACACCATAACCATGCAAACCTAGGATTTTCCTTTGATTTTGCCATCAAAGTTGGATTTGTTTTGAATTAAAAATTGGGGAATGGAGGAGAGAGAGAGGGCCGGCCAAGGAGAGAGAGGGGACACCCTTTGCCTATAAATAGAGAGCCACTCTTCACTTGAAAATCACACCTCAAACCAATTAGCTCCTCCTTCTCTCTAGAATTCAAGTTTCTTTGTTCTAAATTCAAGAACTCACTTTGTTCTTGAGAGTTCTTGAGTGAAACCACTAAACCACTTCCAAAACCCCCCAACGATCCTAAAAGTAGTGTAGTAGTAGTTAGGCAGTTGTTTCTAGGAAAAGTATTCCAAAACTTTTCCTTTCGAAGCAATCGGAGGGCCGTTACGCTGCCGAAATCAACCCGACGTCCAAACCACCGCCTAGGAGAACGGTAGTGATCCTTACCTAGTTTTCAAAAACTTACTTTATTTTGGAAAAATAGTTGAAATCTTACTATGTGAATCTCTACTTACTTTCTTAAAGTTGAAAGGTTACTTTGATCGTTGTTCGAAAAGTAAAAATGCATGATTATGTTGTTTATGGTATTCAAGCATGCTACGTGACTTAGATGTTCTTATATTACTATTTCGAAGATGGAATGAATGCATGTTGTATGAATAAGTCCCACACGCGAAGTCTTGCATGCAAACGTGACACGAAAACCAAGAAAATTAGAAACATGGCACCTAGGGTGTGTTTAACAAGGTTGTTGTGTTTTCCCGGTTGGAAAATATCTTCGAAACTACGTAATGACTATTTCAAGGGTATTACGTAAGTGTGTGTGCCAATGGGAACCCGGTGCGGCGGAACCATTGTGAGGATACTCGAGATACCGGAACGGCGGAATCGAGGTTGGGTGTGTATGGCTTGGTTATCCGCGTTACGGAGCCAATGCAATGTGTGCCAATGGGAACCCGGTGCCGCGGAACCATTGTGAGGATACTCGAGAGCCCGGAACGGCGGAATCGAGGTTGGGTGAGTTAAAAAGGTGTTTTTGAAAAGGGTAACAATGAAAAGGTTAACGATGAGTCAAACGCCAACGGTAGTTACAAGCGAATGTTAAAGTGTTAGTATATTTGTCTTTCATCCCTGCTTATGTACTTATCATGTGGAAATCGATGTTAGTAGTAGGATTATACTATTGAGCTTTCATAGCTCATGGTGTTGCCTTTGTGGTGACCCTGGCATATTATATGGGTGGCGACGCCAGTATAATATGTCAGATTTGATAGACGAACAGGGCGATCTATTCACCTTGGAGGCATACGGAGCCGAAGAACTCGCTAGGTTGGAGGAGCAAGAGGAGCCGTAGAATAGGACTTCTTAGTTTCCTTTTTGTTGTCTTTTGAATTTCAAATACTCCTATAAGAGCCGTTTTGTAATAATGAGCAGTGACTCGCTTATTTCTGTAATAAATTTCTTTCATTAACGTACCTAAAATTAGGGGCGTTACAAAAATGATGCGAACGAGCCAATCAGATGGTGCCACATGTCTAAGTGATGCAATTACTATGTTTATTAAGTATGGCTAATCAAATCAAGCCGCTTGGTAAAATAATATTTGTATTTCTTTTTATATAATTGTCTTCTTTCTTATAATAAAAGAAAAAAGAAGGATAATTATTAAATTATAATTATTTCTTTTGAGTTAAATAAAGAAATAATTAAAGAGCGATAAATATGAAGGAAGTAGATTTTGGTCATGACTCTCTATCCTACTTTCTCTATAAATAGAGGTGCTCTCCTCTCATATTGAGGATCCAACAAGAAGGTTCATCAAGAAGGTTATTTCAGATTAAAGTTTCAAAACTCCGAAGAACATTCATCGGAGAAGATTCCACCGTTTAAGAATCAAAGGATTATTTTCTCTTAGAAATCCATCCGAGATTGTAACCCTAGTTTTAATACATCAATAAAATTGACTCGCGTTCGTCATTTTTTTTTGTCTTTTTCGTAGACTCAAAATTTGTGTTCAACAAATACTTGTACTCTTCATTCAATTTCATAGTGGACTGGTGTGGTTTCTATGGTTTTTCCTCGCATTAAAGTTTTCCACGTATATTTTGTGCTCTTTCTTTTCTCGTTCATTACGCACTATTTTTCAGTTTGTTTGCAATTTCTGTGATCTCAGTTTCCAAGATCCGTAGGGTTTTGTATTTTGTGAGTTGAACAAGTAATTCGATTCCTAACATTATGGTCAGTTATTTCTGACACCACAAAATACGAATATGACACTACACTATACGATAATACGAAAAGCTAAACAGGTTAGATTAGAATTAAGAAAACTCTGACACAAATACGAGATGACGACACGATGTCTACCCCATATATATATATGCGCATATATGCCTCATCAAATCTCTCAATTCAAAGAGGCCGCACATTATTCCATGAGTGTTTGATTCCACGCGTACTAACCGTATTTTGTGAGTTTTACTCTACCTTCACGGAACGATTCTATAAACATCTGCGCGTCAATACGCGGCTGAAAAACCAAACGGCCCAATCAGTAAACAAACACTAGGCAGAAAGAGGGAAAAAGGGTAGTGGAGAAACAAATAGAGGGATAGGTGAAAACACGGAGAGCGAAGAGGGACAATGCCAGGGCGCTCCTAAAAAAATACACCTTCCACGTACCTCCTCCATTTATCCCGAGAGACCACATTTCACCCTTCTCGAGAGCCCGAAGAAATCGCGATGAGTTCAGCCGGGGATCTCTCGGAGAACGTGAAGAACTCGAGGCTGATCGCGACATGGCTGATTGGAGGGGTGGTCGTAGGGGTCTCGGCCCTGGGCATCTACTACTCGTTCCCGTTGGGGAACTGGAAGAAATTGCTGAAGCTGAAGAAGAACAACAAGCCGATCCGCGTTTACATGGACGGTTGCTTCGACATGATGCACTACGGTCACTGCAACGCCCTGCGCCAAGCCCGTGCCCTCGGGGATCAGCTCGTCGTCGGCGTCGTCAGCGACGCCGAAATTACCCTCAACAAAGGCCCCCCCGTCACTCCCCTCCACGAGAGGTACTCTCTCCCTCTCTCCGTCCCGATTTGTTCGACCTTTTTGGCAACCGCGCGACGAAAAGTAATGTATTAGCACGACTTTTTTACACCAATTTGTTAAAGTTATCGTCGAGAAGAATATAATGTTGTAAAAAAATTTCCAAGAAAAATCTCGTAAATAATTGTTGGACTGCATTCGATGTCTTCGAGCAAGGAATAAAGTAAGCCATCTTTGAAAAGCAGTCCACAACCATGAATATAGAATCATATCCTCAAATTGTTTTTGGCAATCAAGGATGAAATCCATGCTTAAATCCTGACATGGCTCATGGCAGCGCGCTTTAAATTGCGCGCACCTCGTGCGCCAATGTGATTAGGCCAGAATCCATCTCTACCATTGATCTTTGATGCCTAAAAGGTGGGCTAAATGCAATGGATAATTTCCTTCAATGTAGGAAGGAACTAAACCTTAACCCTAGAAATCAATCGGCTCTCATTGATAGACACAGTAAATGATGATGTGGAAGGAATGATGATGAAGGAGATGAAGATGGAGTTGAAGTTATTGGTGTTGAGGATGATTAATGGCCATGCATGACTCAATATTTGATTGCCGTTATTCATTTTGTTGTCTCTAAAGCTAAACGTCAATATGTTAGCTTTGTATGGATGATATGTTTTGCTTAGTATTTGGTGGTTTAACCATTGAAATGGTTATATTTTATGACATTTGAAAGTTTTAAAGGTATTTGCTTGTGTCGAAAGTTTTGCCTTCATTAGAATTCTATTTGTTATAATGAATTTTGCTTTGCTTTGATGTGGGGAGTGCTCGTGCCAAGGCTCCACGGGACCATTGCGCCTTGGTGCGCCGTGAGCCATTTAAAACACTGGCTCATGGGGCACGAGCAGTGGTGTGTATAAGCCTGTATTCTTCCTTCTTCCTTTTGAAAGTTGGCAAATCCAACATTGCGAAACAACCTTGGCTACATCTCGCTTCAGCTTTGGCCAATAAAAGTGATCTTCGGCCATTGCAATTGTCTTATGTTTTCCAATATGACTTGCTGCCCCTCCAGAAGGAAATTCCCAAATCACTTGTTCACGGAGAGATGTATTGGGTAAACAAAGTTGGGTTCATGTGAAGAGGGTCATGTAAGGAAATATCGTTGTACCCTTAATGTTGTCCAGCTGACTCCAGCCAATAATTAAGCATATATAATGCTGAAATTCTTGCAAGAAGGATAGTCGCTTTTGAGCAAATCAAAAGATTCGAAACCCACCACTTGAATAGCCATAGAAGAAAGAAGATACACCACTCAGTTAAGTGCATCTGCAACCTTATTCTCAGAACCAACCTTATGTTTGATAACGAAAAGAATATTCCTGCAGAAATGAAACCCACTAGCCATTTTGATGATTCAGCTTATTTTGAGAATGGATGTATTTGAGTGCTTCATGATTGAAAAACGATACAAACTCCTTAAAAAGAAGATAGTGACGCCAATAGCAAAGTGCTACTGCATAAAGTTCTTTTTCATAGGTGGAATACTTTTGCTTGGCTTCTTTGAGCTTCTTATTGAAATAAACAATCAGGTGCCCTTCTTGACGAAGCACACGCCCATTCCCAACGTGTGATGCATCATACGCCACTTCAAACGTTTTTGAGAAGTCATAAAGGCTTAGAACAGGAGTTTCAGTCATCATTCTCTTTATGTCTTCAGAGGTCTTTGTTGCTACCTTGGTCCAAGTGAACTGTCCCCCCTTCATATAGTTCATGATAGCCGCCATTATCGTACTGAAATATACAATAAATTGATGATGAAAAGTTGCCAACCCGTGAAAACTTTGTACTCCATGCAAGGAGCTGGGAATTGGCCACTCTAGAATAGCTTTCACTTTACTTGGGTTGACCTCCACTCCTTTAGAAGAAACAACGAAGCCCAAAACACTTCTTTAAGTGTATGTCGAGCTTCTCTTGGCGGAGAGCCCTCAAAACTTGTTGAAGATGAAAGATATGTTCTTCTGTGGTCTTGCTATATGTTAGGATATCATCGAAATAAACAAACAGGAATTGACCAATGAAAGGCTGAAATACTTGCATCATAAAGCAACCAGTAACCGTCTATAAAATGGCTGACAGGCTGTGATGGTTGCATACTTGCATATATTGAATATGTGGTAAAATCTCTCTAAATGAAAAATCACAAGGATAATGGAAAGTTTCAAGCTGTAAATGTTCCTGGCAATGTCAGTTAATATCCTAAATAGTCCCTCTATCACCCGTGATGTGCCAAATTAAGGCTTGGGGCTTAGAACCATCCAAACCATGCCTTTTTATAGACGTTTACTGGTTGCTGCCATCTTCCATCAGAATTGTTTTAATTCTTTCTGAACTGTGCATTTTTTTGTGCCTTGTTTGGTACAACGGTGTTCTTCATGGACCCTTACCTTAGGAAATAAAGTTTGGCACGAAGGATGTGTACAATGTTTATCATACAACAATGAAGGTTCTGCCAGTTTTTTTTTTTTGGTGCCGTAGGGGTGCAATTTAGGACAGACATTTGGCAAAACAAACTTGTTCATAACTGTACTGGCTGTCTTAGACTTTTCCAGGAACCGAATATTATTTTGTCCGGTAAGTTAAGCAATGGGTTGAAAAAGAAGTACATCTGGTGGAACACGTCTGTGAGTATCAAGATATTTGGACTGCCTCTCCTTCAGTGTATATCTTCACTCTCCACTTCACCTTCTTCATTGTATAGGGCTGGTGTGCGTCATCATCAATTTATTCACCCTTGTCTTTATTAACAAAGGCCACACATGCTCTATTTGTCATTTGTGGGCGATGCCCAACTTGCTTAGATTTGAAACAAGTAATAAGGTTGTTGGATGGAGTAGATTGATTACCAGTAAAATCTCTTGGGGCTCAATTTCCAAACATTTATATTTGCACTTCTAGGATTTGAATTAGTAGCTCCACCGCGTGATGATTTACCTTTCCAGCAGGGATAGAGGCTCCAAACTTCTTGCCATCACTATGAGTGAGTTTATCCCCTACTTTCAAGGCTAGTTGGTAAGTATCATTGGCTTTCCATATGCAGTGCATTTCAACCTCATCACAACATGGAATTTGCAACCACTAACATACGTTGCAAGAGTTGTTGTTCACTTTCTTGAATAAGTGTCATTAGCTTGTAAACTATTGTGTGTCCTCCCTCACATTCTTGGAATCTCGGTGGAAGTTGTTGAATTGACAAACACTAGTTTCAGCAAAACCAAATCGAAGGACTTCTCCTTGTGCTGGACTTCTTTTTTCTTGCAAGAAGAAAGGCTTTTCATGGCAAAGCCTCAACTATTCTCTTGAACTTCCATGCCGAAACAAACTAATAAAGGGCTTGTGTCCATTTCTACGCATGATTCTTTGGTGGCTCCTCGTAGTTAAAGGGTTTCTTCATCGCTCTAAGCCATTCAAGAAACTCGTCAGGTTGATGAACTATGGGACTCGGGCGAATCCCTATGCGTGTGGTTGGACTCTAAGTAGAATTTTTCTGGCCAAACTTCCTCATGTAAGTCAAATAGGTTCTCATAAAACTCATCACTTGAATACCCACGGTTTGAGCCACCATGCTCGTTACAAGTTTCTTGGCATTCAAGTAGCATGGTAAGTTTCTCTATTTGTTTTGAAGCATTATAAGTTCATTATCTGTTTCATCTATCAAAAATGCAATTATACGGTTATCATGCCTTCCTGCACCTCTTCCAGCCACCACAGAAAGGAAGAAGAGCACTTCTTAACTCTTGGGAGCTTAGCATTTGGTGAGCTAGCTAGGTTAGAAGTATCATGTTGGGGAAGATATTTTGTGATCCCGTGACATTGCCCCAAAATCCCTCAAGAACCACCCATTTATTTATGTGGGTCTTGCAACACACATGTAGGCCTTTGACGCAGCTAGTCACTTCCACACTGTGTATAGGAGGACCAACCTACCAGACTCGAGGTGGCTGAGAACTTTATGTCAAAGGACCAATATCCTATATTCATGCTAGACTTTTGTTGCATTAATCTGTTCATTGACCCCTAGTAAATATTTGTGGTTTTCTTCCTCCAAATCTATACTTGTTTATTAAAAATTGATCCACATTTTAGATAATGGTCACTCTTAGGTATCTCATGGTTGTGAAGTTTTATTTATCTTTATACCTGTGTTCTATGAACAAAGTTTGACTTATCTTTACTTATAGTTTGTCTAAAATCACTCTGCATTTTTTTCTTTCACGCTAATTAACCTAAAATCTTTAGATTATAAATCATCTCTGAATGTTTATATCCTATTTTTTTTATAAACTAAGTTAACGTTGTTGTCAGCAAATGGTATGGACCACAGGATATTTTTTTCAATCAACCCATATATGACGGTTTTCCTTTAAATGTTCTGGGGTGGAGAACTTTTTATTTTTTTTAGATTGTCTCAACGTGAATGCCTCTAATGGACTTATGAGATGTTGCAGAGTAGATTTCCCTCTTCTTCTTCTTATATATATATATTTTTCCTTTTTGGTAAGTGGCTGGTTCATGTTGGACACTTGATTTAGAATTTTATTCATAACAGTGAGGAATAAATGTTGAAATTGAACCTCATTGTAAGCCAATGGTCTTTTGGAATGCACTGGTTTTTCCCCATTTTGTTCCCTTTTCTCTCTTCAGTCGTGTCTCTATATATGTCCTCCCTCTCTCCCCATTCTCTCTAGGAGCCTTATGTAAAGTTGAGTGGGAAATTGACTAGAGCTACCATATTTTCTTGATGTATGTAATCCATGGTTACTTGTACTACATTTGATTTAGGTAGGATGAAGAACGTGTCAAGATTTGGAGCATTATTTGTGGTTGCTTCTTGAAGAACATGCCCTGATTTGTACTATGACCTTTTATTTGAAGAACACATACTCCCTCCGTCCCATAAAGTTTGGCACTTTCACTATTCCAGTCTT
>BPLS01028364.1:0-11097 GCA_019656275.1 Rhododendron kiyosumense | reverse complement strand
AAAACTTACAAGAAAATAAGAGAACTTGAATTTAATCAAAAGCAATCTTACATGCAAATAAGCCTTCAACTTACAAAAAGATTCTACTTTAAACTAAAAACTAATCTAAGATAGATCTCTGAGCAATCAATTTGTATGAGTTGTCAGATGATATGAATTTTTTGTGGGGGTCTATCTCTTCACTTTACTTCTCTATTTATAGACACTGGGTCTGCCTTCGATCTCCACGTTTTCGATTGATGCCCACGTTGGCCACATAAAACGGTTGAGGGGGCTTTCGAACGGTTACATTGATATTTCCAGAATTCCTTCTTCCCATGCACGCTTCGATCATGGTGTTCATGGCCACTCCCTGGATCGTGATTCCTATTTTCAAGCAACGTGAATTAATGCAACACGTCTGGCTTCCCAAATGATCCCCTGCAATTGCACTTAATTTCAGTTATGAAACAGGGCAGTGAGGATACCGTTCGATGATTATAATGTCCAAATCAATGATTAGATCCAATAACCTCCCAAACCATCGTTGAATTATTACTCAAACGACACCGGTTCATTCCAAAACGACACCGTTTGTCATTGAAATAGTATCTCCCTTAATCCCTGCAATCCTCTGTAATTGATACTCGATTGGGACAGGTTCCATATAGCCACCGTACCGTTCGGGGCCACGTGGAATTTTTTCATTGGGTGGCACTTTTTAGGATGTAAACAGGGGGTCAACCTTCAGAACCGGCTTTACACATTTAAAAGCTGAAAGCGAAGTCGCATCAATTTTTATTATTCAATCCGAAAATAAGTATATATACATATCACATATTTTTTGTGTTGGTGTTGGTTAATTTTATGCTTGTACAAAAACTAAACAAAATGTAAAATGTAAAAGAAAATAAGCATTTCTGTGCTTTTACGTGAAACGAATAGTTATAATAATGATTTGCACAAATAGTGTAATTATAATGGGTTTTGTGGTACCAATACTCTATTATAAGTTAATTTTTGGAAACTGATTTTTGCGCTCCACTTAATTTCACGTTAAAATTGAAGCGTCAGGCGCGGAGAGTCGAATTTGGGTCCAATCTGGGGAACTTGGTTGCCATACCGCTGGGATACTACAGCCAATTGCCTAGATTTCGAGCTATTACATATATATAGCAGTATAGTTGACTTGGGGGCCCAGAACCGTATTTGTAGGGGGGTCACGTGATCCGCCTACACTGGATTCGCCCCTGTGACAGTGTGGTTATATAATTATTGCAACATAAATTAAAGGAAAATACATACATTTCAACCTCCATGGTCCACCTCTATTTTTAGAATTATTCAATTAAGTTGGAGCCTATCAATTCCGTCATATTGGTCTAATAAAATTATACAACTAGTAGTATGAGTTTAGTAAGATTTATGAATGGCAAATATGATATGTTTGTGTTGATAGATAACCTGCTTTTCAAGTTTATGTACGATATGAAAGTCTTACGTCATCGATGTTAAGATAGATTCACAACTACTTGGTTATACGGTCCCGTGCCATTTCTAGGATGGGAGAGAAGCCCAGTTCTGATTGAATCCTCTTGTGAGTTGCGACCTCTCCAATAGAATCCCAAAGCATGCCTCACACTCTTGTTTTCTTACACCATCAAACCGTATGCGTGCCAAACAGATCTTCTACCAAAAACCAAACAAAGAAGGTGGGCTAATGGGTCACCTTAAAAAACAATCAATCCGTTGAATTGAGAAGATAAACAGAGTGAGAAACTTGGGAAGTTGCACAGCGATGTTTCTGTTGCTTTATGCTTAGGCTTCGTTAATTATTTGTCCAAACAATCCAAGTGACGGGCAGGGCAATATTCCGCTTTAATAGACGGTACACTGTCAATATTCGGGTAGATTTGGATTAAAAAATCAGGTCACTTTTTTTTTTTTGGTCTTTATTCAAAATTTTTTTTTTGCATTTATTTGTTTTGCGTTAAATTTTTGTAACTTATTAATTCGTCTGGTCGAGAGGAATCGAAAAAGTAAAAAAGTATGATCAAAACTCATAATATTTTGAATAAAGATAAAAATATTATTTTACTTATTTTTTTTTTTTAAAATTATGAGTTTCGATCAAAATTTTATACTTTTTTGATTTTTCTCTCCAAGATGAATCAACAAGTTACAAAACTAACAAATGCAAAAAAATTTGAATAAAGACAAAATAAGTTACTATTTAACTTTTAGGCTCCGTTTGTTTCGATGTAAAATGTTTTACAATGTAAAATATTTTTTCAGAAAACAAACTTTAAACTTTTATTTTTCGGTGTTTGGTTGGCACTTGAAAAATGTTTTCAAAAATCGACAAAATAGTGTAGAGAAAGAGGAGGAGGCTTAAATGGTGGAGAGATTTGAAAATATTGGAATTGAATGTTGGTCAGGACTGACGTTCGAGGAAGCCGAGTAGTGAGAATTACAGTAGAAGACAGCGGGTTTATTTCGGAAAATAACTTACGGAAGATTTAATGGTAAGTCATTTTCACCCAATTAATGGAAAATATTTAACATGTAAAATGTTTTTCTCATTTTTTACACAACCAAACACCGAAAAATAGGTAAAATATTTCACTGGAAAATATTTTACGTCCAAATAAACGGAGCCTTAAAGCGAAATCCACCTGAAATCATTTTCCACAAGCAATGTAAGCCTAAGGGAGGTGTTAAAACAAAAATCTCATACGCCAATATTGTGTAAATTTCACTTAACCCCCTGAGATTTGCGTTAATGACAAAACATCCTCACGTTTGAGAAATGATTATAGTTTTGATGTTCATTTCACCGATATCCAACCAACTGTTTGACCAAACATGTGAAACACGCGATAGAATTAGATAAAGTGTCCTATATTGACGAACTTATCACTTTTAATAATAATAGAATTAATGATAAATAACTTTCAATTCTCTGTTTTTTTACCAAAAGTAATAAATTTGTTATTTTTGAAAAAGAAAATGGTTTGTTCAAGTAGTAAAAAATAAATAGTTATTTATAAGTTTCATCATTTTTTATTCAAAATAAGTGAGAGTTGATAGTTTTTTATTATTAGAAAATGGTGATTTTTTTAAAAAATAAGTCATTTTTGGCTCATTCCATCACTTTTTTAGACAAACAATGATTGATTGGGGATGGGATTGTCAGTGAAACGCACGTAGAAATCATAAGGAGTTTATTTTTATTTCTCATACGTGAGGGGGTATTCGTCATTAAGATAAATCTCAGGAAATTACCACAATATTCATGCCAACCCCACAAATATTAGCTTATCTTTCTCTCAACACTAAAGGCCAGTGTCCGAATCTTGAATTTGTAGATGAATTCATATTAGGAGAAAAAATGCACGGAATATCTACTTCATTACGTAGAAAAATGAAGTAAATCAAATCCATACCCCTTTTTTCCCCAACACAAATGGCTCCACAAATTCAAGATCCAAAACAAAGCTACCCTAAATCGTGTGGATATTGCAACAAGTTTAATACCTTTCGGTCTAAAGGTGGGCCATTAATTTGTACCCAAAAAACCAAAAAAAGAAGGGGCCCATGAAAGCGTTTGGGTGGTGGGTGAGGTGGGGGAAGGGCAGAATAAGATTGATGGTAGGAAAGGTTACCGTGTTGTGCATATCCGGACCATTGATATCGGTAATCAACGGTTCAGATTGTTGAATAGTTAGGTGGTTGAGATTACACACAAATTAAATTATTCGGCAATTCAGACCGTTAATTGCCGAAATCAACGATTCAGATGTGCACAACACGGTATCGCACAACAACTCCCTGGGTTCCTTCTTTTGGTAGGCATTTGGTCACGTATATGTTGCAATTGAACCTAATTTCTGAAACTAGAGTACTCGAATTGAGGATGGTGCCCACAAGGAAAAGTGCTCACTAAACAAAAATCGTTCTAGTGAAATCTTTCCATTTTATTTGTGTCTTTCTTCGATATTATGAATGATTTTGTGTTGCATTTTTTCCCCCAAAAAATTTTAACATGATTACGCAAAATGGTTTTATTTTTTTTGCCAAAAGTTTAGAAATTTTATTGATAACCAAGAGAGAACATTAAAAGGTATATTCTTTCTTGAACAAAGAGAGAATAGCCAACTAGGTGAATAGGCTCTGACGAGGAAAGGCCTACACCCGAAACTCCTTCCAAAGACCAACGAGGTATAATACCTCACACAAAACTCACAACACAACATCAAAGAAAGAAAAACACACTACACCCAAAAGGGTTAGGAAGACCCTCGAAAGGGAGAAAGTGGGCCATCATAGTAGAAAACTAGAAAGAAAAAAGAAAATCACCGGCAGTACCGAATCAGACAACCCAACCTCCCCTTCTCCAAATCAACTCCAGATGCTAGGAAGAGGTTGCGCGCGAGGATCTATTCGATGGTGGCGATAGAGACGGCTAGAGGGAGGCGAGACGGAGAGGAAGTGGAGAAAAGAGGACAGTAGAGGAGGTTGCTGGAGATGTAAAAGGGGAGGCGGAGAAAAGGTTAATGGAGAACGCCCCCTCCCGCCGCCCATCATAGGGTGGAAACCCTTGGGGGAGGGAGGGAGGCCGCTCGGGCTAGGAAGTCTTTTTTCTTGCCCAAGGAGGGAGGCGGCTAAATGAGTTCAAAGAGGAGTATGCAATATGGTTGCTTGGTCATTAAAACGTAAAATTCTTAATCAACAATGTGCGTACCAGGGCACAACTAGATTTCCCAAATCACGTTTAGAAATCTATTCATAAGAAAGCACAGAAACATCGTATCCATGTTCGACACACTAGGAACACGGGCACAACACTCCCCAGATAGGTGTTAGACACACCTAAATACATTTTCAAATAGGTGTTGAAATTGAAATTGGCAGTCACAAGTGAAGATTGACATCAAAGTCCCTCGTGACATTCTTCACTCTGGAGTAGGGGGGACGTTTTGATACAAAGGTACTAGACAAAATTTTAATTTTTTTGATCCGAAGCACATTTCATTAAAATGCAAAACGGCATTTATAACGATTTCATCCAAATTCAATGAAAAGAAAAATTACAGCCAACCCATCACAGAAAATACACAAGAAAAATAGAGACAAAGAGACGAAACTAATGTCTAGATCCTAAGCCGAGCCAAAGGCTCACTACACATCGCCTCGATGGGTCGGGTCACTTGGAGCTAGCAATCTAACCATCCAGCTACAAGACAATTGTGCAGTCCTTTTTTTTTGGAATGGTTGGAATCTAAAAGGGTCCCCTCATACAAAAAGGTCCACGCTGATGGAACCAAATTGGTGAAGTTGAGATGTACAAACGTCAATACTACTTTCTGCAAGCATTGCTATCCAGTATCTCATTTCCTTCTTGTATTCATCGAACAAAACTTTTTCTTTTCTGAATCGGAAATAATCATCAATCTAGTGGTCCCGCGCGGTTTTGGTTGCTTTATCAATTCTAAAGGTTGCAGGCATAGTTTCAGATTGCGGTATTGAAACACATAACCATAACAATCACGGTATTGAGTGATTGCCTGGTGGCTGGTACCAAGAATAAGGTGTCAACGTCATGATTGTGAACTTCATCAAATTATTTTGACGGTAAAAGAAGAGCTTTAAAGACGTTGAATTGCTAAGAACCATGCGGTGGTGAATCACGCAGGAACGACTACGTATCGGGAATTGGGCCGCTACAAACGCAAATTTCCAAACTCGTGAGTATGTCAAGATGCAACGGAGAGCCCAAAACAATAACGCTCTAACATTTAAAGCATTGGTCATGACGGGACTAGTTTCTTCAGGATCCTCAACCCCAAACACAAATTGACCAAATCTGCTCTGCTGCATCCTCGTGTTGGGTGATGTGGATGGAACTGTGGGAAGGTCATCCTTTAAAATTTCTAGTTCATTGCTTTAAAGTAGGGGTGACAAATTGAACCAAAATCCATTAATAAATCCATATCCATCAACTAAAAAATAGATTCAACCCAACTAATTTATTAGTTGGGTAAGAATGGATCCAAACCCAGCTAACCCATTAATATTATTAATTGGGTTTTAATTGGGTATCAATTGGGTCAACTTAAATGGCCCAATGGCTAATCAAAGAAATCCACCAAATTTCTGCCTCTTTACCAATTACCAGGTCTCCCGTCTCTTTTGCAATTGGAAAGCCGAGGAGTATGGCCTTCTCTCTCTCTCTCTCAAATATTCAATTGTTTTGTGCTAAATCTCGCAACGGGTTAGTTTTGATTCTGATTGAATGGAAAATTCAACTTATGATTGAAAAGTTGGTTTGTTCGTGGCTAGTTTTTTTGTCCTTATTCAAAATTTTGCATTTGTTTGTTTTTCATTAATTTTTCGTGGATTATTGTTTTGACACGACAGTAGGAATTTAAAAAGTAAAAAATTATGATCGAAACCTAATTTTTTTGAAAGAAGATAAAAATAAGCCAATTTTTTCGTATATATTCAAAAAAGTATGAATTTCGATCGTAATTTTTTACTTTTTAGATTTTTCTCATCATGACAAAGCAATAATCCTAAAAAATTTAACAAAAAACTAACAAATGCGAAAAATATTTGAATAAAGACAAAAAAAAAAGTCACTTGGATATGTTGCAATTCGGTAATTAAGAGTGACCAATATGGTAATTAAGTGTACAGAGGTAATTTGGTCATTTGTAGTAGAGGGATAGTATGGTAATTTTAGTGTACATGGTATTTTAGTCCTTTAAATTTACAGGGGTAATATGGTCATTTTAGTATATAATATGTAATTGGGTTAATGGGCGGGTCGGGTTTGCTTTTAAATAAATGGGTTGGGTATGGGTAATTAGACTCATAATTAATGGGTCTAAATGGGTCAATGACCAATTAAAGACCCAACCCCTTTGCAACTTATCCATTTTGACCCAAACCCGCCCATTTGACACCTCTATTTTAAAGGTAGGCCAGAAGTGCAGTCCACATTCTCTTTTGGAATGAAAACTAAGTGAATTGGGCTTCACAATAGGCCTTCTTTTGTGGCGGCAGATTAAATCAGTTTGACTTGAGAAACATGCAAATGTCAAAAACCATCATTTCATTTTGAAAGTTCAGTTCACAAAGGCAAGCATCTCAGATTATGTACCATCCATTTGGTCGGTCTTCACAATTAGCGATAAGCCAAGGGGACCAAGGGCATCTTTGCTAGTGGTTCATATGATCTTGTCCTCCTTCAACTTTTCCTAATCGTCAATCGGACAAGCGATCGATCCATATTGTGAATATGGATTTGTGGGGAGTTTTTCCCCTTTAGCTTTGTACCACAGATTCTAATTCTATCTTTCTAAGTGCTCGTGCTATTCATGTCGAGTGGTTGCAGATCACATTTTATGCACCTCGCGCAAAATTGCGGCATTTCAAAAGTAACAATCTAAGTATCTGAGGACCACTGTATTTCTGCATTTTTTTGGCTAAGTCTATCTCTGTCACGGATCTACCATCATCCATTACATGATGAAAATGTTGTTATTTTTTGTACTAGTGCCAAGTAGAACAGATCATTTTGTGGATATGTGCCCAATTTTTATTGATTACCAATTGCTGAAATGAAGCAGGAGCATCGTTGCTGCAAAAGCTAAATTTCTTGGTTGAACAAACATATATATGAAGTAATATCAATATATATCCTTTGCTTAGGCATTTGATGGAGGAGTCTGTGAATTTGAATCTACGTACTATGCACCAAAATTTGGTCTCGGGAACTTTTTAAACAACCTTTTCAAGTACATACTTAAAGTCTGAAGCTTGCAATTATAGCGTTGAGAGTTGAGGAAATCTCAACTCATCACAATTAATCTACAGGCTACCAATATCCCAAACATCAATCAGCTCTTATTACACAGATTTTTTTGGGTATTTACATTTCATGAAACAGGACGTAGTTATATATTTAAGAAAGCAAAATATAGCATAAACTCTCAATTGCCTGCCTAAGAACCATGCATCTTATTACCATGTGTAAAAACATGGAAATTGCAGAAGGTAGCTAATCTGGAAGCACAGTAATTGAAGTTTTACATTACAGAACAAGCATGTGGATTCTCATCGCTGAAAATTTGAGGGACATAAGAATACTCCAAATAGTTCATCGGCGCTAAGTATTCACTTCTCTTGATGTCCATCTTATTGTCATCATCTCCAGCCTTCCCCTCTTCCCCATCTTTCTTGTCATCTTCTTTTTTGTCTTCTCCTTCTTTCTTATCTTCTTCCTTCTTCTCCTCATCCTTCACAATCGAAGCTTGCTTTTTCATTCTCTTGTGTACTTCACTGACCAGCTTTTCGGGATCAATGACACCTTTCACAACTACTTGATCTTTTGCTAGGTCTGCAGTTGCTGACTCTACTCCTGAAACACGTTTCAATATGCTGAAATTTTTTACAAACTTGTGATTGGTTTTCTCAGGCTATTTTGAAAGTACCAGTACCAGATGGTGAACAGAAACAGACACTAATGAATATTTGGAATGAATGGAAATGTCAACGAACATGCAAAGCGACTCAATTTGGGATCTTGCCAAAGATTTTTCTTGGTCATTTGATGCAATTTATATTTATCCAAAAGAGCGGCCTAGAAATAAGTTTATTCTTCTTGATATCTGTACAGTTGGACTATACTTATTTGTAATAGTAGTATTTGAAAGGTGACCAAAAAGAAAATGGAAACCACCTTGTAACATGATCTTGTTTAGTTAAGTAGAGAATGCGGGAGATGAGGCAAATGTGTTCTCTGTATATATATATACCTGGGATCTTTCGGATTCCCTTCTGCAAATTTTGAGCACATGCTTCACAATGCATTCCAACTTTCAACACAACTGTTACAACAGCAGGAGGCTGCCAAGGAATCACAGAACAAATCCATTACATGTATCATGCAATCCAATTAAAGTAAAATTCATGTTCACCTTAGTGACAGCAAAATGCTCCAAAGTAATTAGATGTTGAACAGTCAAGAATGTAATTCTGACAGAAAAATTTGAACTTGAATGTCCATCATAAGAAAGAGATTACTACTTTTAATTGGCCTACATGAATTCAACAGCTTGGGGTAAAGGAACAACTGTCATCACAGAATCTTAACTTTGTTTCCAGAACAACAACCTCTTTGTAAACAAAATTTGCTTCTTTGCAATGAATTTGCAATTCTGGATTTCTGCATTCTAACATTATGGTAATGACACATTTATTATATCGGCCACACACTTTAATTCACGGGCCGAAGTTATGATAATATGACCAAGTCACATTTACCTATGCACGAAGTCGCATTTGGATTTTATGCACCAGCTTATAAAGCCATCTTAATTTCCAGGACATATACGCCATGTTGAATCACAAAGTGCCCATGCGATTGCAACCATCTCTGGATGCGGCAACAGAGAAACCTTATTCGTACATCAGACTCCTATCAATTTTCACTTTAAAGTCGTCCTTTATCATAACTTTCCAAAAATGGCTACGATTTCCACAGGATCTGCACCAGGTACAGGAAGCTAATACTTACCAGCTGGTCTAGTACTGGACATCACAAATATTAGTGCAAGTTATATGGAATCTCACTGTATATATATCTTTAAGTTTGGACTATTAGACGCTTAAATGACAGCGTAAAAGGGAATTCATGGATGGATGTCCAACCAAGGCCTGGGAGTTAGGAACCACCTGAAATCCAATAGAGAAAAGCTCATGCAGGAGATCAGGTCAGGTCAGCCAGTGATGGACCCAGAAATTTGACATAGTGGGAGCACCAAATTTTTTTTTGTAACCATAATATACAAGTTATCGTTAAGCACATTTACACCAAAATAATTTTAGCATTCATGATAAAATAACAATTTTAAAATATATATGTATTTTAATAAATAGCTACTTGGGCAAATTTGCGCATCTCTTCTGTGTGTTAAACCAAAATTTTCACATTTTCATAATCTATTTTATTATTATTAACTCTATGAGTACAAGTTTTGGAGACAAAAAGTGTAGAAATATAATGTGTGAATCCATATTGAGTACTACACAAATAATCGGAGACGTCGGGGGAGTAGGGGGAAACCTCGGTTCTGGTTTTTTTTTTTTTTTTGTCAACGGAAGAAGCATGTCCATTTAAACAAGTTATTCGACATCTACAGATTAGCACCGAATACAGATCAGGCCATACGATAATTACAGATTTCCATCCCGAATACAGAGATAAAGAAACACAAACAAACCCTAAAACAAACGATAAGAGACGAAGGTGATGTCTAGCGCCTAAGCAAGAGTTATCGCTCATTCCACACTGTAATCAACATGGATCGACTTTAATAGAGCTAGTACCCAGACATTAGATGCCTCGAGATGGCGGAGCTCCATATCAAATACAATCTAGATGGAAGTGGCATGCAGGTATGAAAGCTGCATATGCTTAGTGTTAATGGATATAGGATGCTTCTTTTTTATGCAGCACTCATACCACACCACCCCCACTCTAAAATGTGGTTTGGAGTATTAGTTTGGAATTTCGAACTTCGAAGGACTAGCTAGTACTAGTAGTGGAAAATGAACGGTAAACAAAGCGTGCGTTTGTAATTCTACTAGTGCATATATAGGGTTTCGATTTTAACGCCCCCATTTTTACCATTTACACTCTTTTTTTGTCTTTATTTGGAGTGAATTTACTACATTGTCCCTTCATGTGTGGAAAAGTGAACTTATGAAAGGGTAATTAAGTAAATTCACATGAATAAAAACAAAAAAGGAAGTACGGATGGTAAAAAAGGAGTGTGAAAAATAACTACACATGATATATGTACGTTTGTAGTTGTATCTAATCAACATGAATACCCAGGTCTGGTTTTGGCATTGTGGCCGGGTGTGGCACCGAAATTTCATTTTTTGTGACATTTTTAAAAAATGACAAGGTACTTTGCCAAAATGGATATTTGGTAGAGGCGGCAAATGGGCGGGTCTGGACGGGTTGAAACGGGTCATGGGTCAAATATGACCGGGTAAAAAATGTGTCAAAAAGTAAACGGATTGGAACGGGTCGGGTCGAATATG
>BPLS01028355.1:0-24894 GCA_019656275.1 Rhododendron kiyosumense | reverse complement strand
ATGTTGCTGCTCTGGAATTTACCGACATGACTTAGGTAGTTTTTAGTTTCCTGGAGAAGGAATGAAATTGTTATTTCTAGGTCTCCTCGTGGAATGGGCTGCGTGGCCAACCAAAGCCATGTAGTTTAAGTAGTCTTCCCTTCCATTAATAGCTTTTGTTTTTTTCTAAATGAGGCCTATGGTTTTACCCCTTCACTGTTGCCGCACTCAAACAGACGGGGCCTAGTGAAAAAAGAGATCAACTCTTACGATTTTGCTTTACTTGTTTGTTTTTCAGTGAATAGGGATGTGATGCGCCAATGGTTATGGTTGGGTTGACTGAATTAGGTGGTGGATGGTGTCAGTAATCTAAACTAGTCAAGTTGTTGAAAATAGTATTTGATATCAAAATGGGCCTCTGTGCTAGTTCATGGGCTTATGTCTAGGGGGAAGGTTGGCCCTTTGTTGCAAGTTTGTAATGATTATTAGGTGGAAAGGGAAGCCCATATCTGCAATGGACACAATTGTCATGTCTAAATGGTTTCAGTTAATAAGTTAGCAGCCACAAATCTCTTTGATTAAGGCTGAAGTTTTGGAACAGTTGCAGTGGCAGATCAGTCTGATGAAATACTTAACCTAGCCTTCTATCAGTTTTTTTGCTCATTTGGTATTATATTTTGCTGCAAAACCTCCTTTATTCTTACTTATATGGAAGGAATTCAATTGCAAGTCTTATCCTCTAGTTTTGAATATGTGTGCTAGTGGATTAGTTCTCATGCTTTTGAACGGCTGAATCCACTTGATATTTGTTTCAAAACGTGATCATACTCATGCAATCGTAAAGTCATGTTAATCCCTTTGTCTCACACTCACGTGCACACAATCACTTTTTCATCTATTCGGTGCCCATGTCTACTATGTGGGTTTGCTCTAATGTTTAACTATCAATTTTTTGAATTGAAGCACTTAACCAACTATATGTTTTTCTACATTCAGAGACTGTGAACTACAGAATTGTGTATCAGATAGCAAAGTGATTGTCACCAAAGAGCTCCATTCATTCCAAAGACCTTGGTAAGCTCACTATGTGTTCTTTTCCAATTTGGTTCCCTATATTATGTGTTCTTTTCCAATTTGGTTCCTTACATGACAATTTTTGTACGAGGCCTTCTTGGGGTATTGATTCAATTGTGTCTGTATTTCCCAACATGACAATTTTTTTACGATTTTTGTACGAGATCTTTGTATGTGTTCTTTTCCAATGTAGGTTGTAGCTTGTTAAATGTGTTGCATTGCGAGTGTTGAGATTAGTTTTAATCTTTGGAAATGTTGGTCATTTGCTTAGAGCTATTTTATGAGCTCCTATGTGAACATTCATTTGACTGGCAACTCTTCTACTCAACTTCAACATCTCATATCTCAAATGCACTCTGCATTTTGTATGAAGGAACTTGGTTCTCTTTCTTATTTTCTGGGTATTGCTGTTCAATCTTGTGCTAAGGGCCTTTTCTTATCTCAGTCTAAATATGCTAGAAAAATCCTCCACAAAGCTGGTCTTGCTGATTGTAAGCCTTGCATTTCTCCTTCAGTGATCAAGCCTACCTCCTCTTTTGTGTCCTCTGCCCGCTTTGCTTCTCTAGTTCTTTTTAGGAGTATTGTAGGAGCTCTCCAATATCTCACTATTACTCGTCCCGATCTTGCTTTTGCTGTCAACCGAGCCTGCCAACATATGCATTCTCCTACCGTTGGTGACTTTGCAACAGTGAAATGATTGCTCAGATATCTTAAGGGTACTATTGATCATGGTCTGATTTATCAACCTTCCTCATTTGGCAAACCCCCAATGTCTTAATGAGCATTCCAGGAGAATGACCATTCCATTCCCGCCTAGTTGCATTGAACTAAAGATTGTCAATATTTATGGACGGAGCTAGGACCTATGTTCAGAACTTACATGAATCCCTTTCTTATTCTAATGACTATTTTCAGAATGTCAAGTAAAATGAGGCTTAATTAGGTTGAGTTATGAATGATACTAATTGCATGTACAACCAATTGCAGCCATTGGGTATACAGATCCGACGCTATACCATTAGTGAAGTGAAATGAAGGTTGAGTTCAGTTGAGTATTCATATTGCGCGAAACAAGAATAGCACTATCAGCTTGCGTCCATCGCTTTCGACAAGTTTATAAGTCATTGCATTTTTTCTAGTTTTTGTTTTGTGAATGGTTTAGCAAAATCTCAATTCCCTCTGGCTCTGTTTAGATCTTGGTTTGTGGAGTAGCGAAAGAAAGGGAAATGCTATTCAACAATTTTCATTTATGTTTTTCCTTTCTTTCCCTTGCTACATGGACACTCCAAACTGTATCATTTAGCCTTATTAATATTTCATACTTAGAGATTATGGGGTATTGGTGGTCAAATTCATGATATGAATACTCTAGTGGATTGTGTGTAGGAAACTTTGAAGTGATTTTGTGGGTTGAAGTTGCTTGTTTGCTTGTTTGAACCAAAGGTTGTCAATATTCTCGTTTGGTCTTCAATTTGGGGAGATGGATTTTGAAGACAATGACGTGGAGTCACCTATTTTATAGCGCTGCGGAACCCTTATTGTTGGTGGGTTCCTGATTTTCTACCCAGACGGTAACTGGGTTCTTCTCGTTTGTTAGTCTGGTTCATGGACAAATACTAACCCTCAAATACTACAGTTTCTAATATGTAAGGTGCCCGTAGATGTGGATGTGGACAAATACTATAGTTTCTCAATTCTAATGTTATTATGAATGGTGATATGTCATTTAGCTTGTCCGGACTTTGTTGTATATTTTAGGGAAAAATTACTATAAACTCTTGCTCCAAACTGCTCCAGATCTCCATACTATTTGGAAAGGACACTTATTTTTGGGTGGGTCCGAGAGTATTGGCCTTCCCATCAGCCAATTTATAAGAATGATAGCCTTGTCTCATGATCTGTATAGCCAAACAGAGATTTGTTTATATTTAGGAATGAAAAAAAATCTCTTCTTACAATTAATGTATACAGAACATATGGTTTTTATACTATGAATGAAATAAATTTGATGGGTGCAGTAATTTATTGAAGTATACTAAAATAGTTGTCCTGAAAAAAGAACAGAAATGGCAACTTTATTTCATAGAAGAAGCAACATACGTGGATTGACAAAGCAACTATCTCAGGCAAGAAATTATAAAGTTGTTGCATAGATCGAACCACAATACTACCACAATTTATAATTACTAGAATGAAATAAAATACAATTACTCCTATTCGTCAATGGAATGTCAACGATCATCCCCTTCATCCATCTCACTTGGTAGTCAGAAACGACGAAAACGGGAGTTGTTCGGTAGATCAATATATGGGGGGTGTACTGGTGGCACTTGGATTGGTAATCCACCATATTGTTCTATCGATCGTTCCACAACTTTCCCATTTGTGAGAACTCTCATACTTTTTGTTTGAAGTAAATGATGCAGTTCTTGATCTTCTGCCGAACCAAAGGAAGGCCGGATGTTTGGATGTTGAACAGGTGGGGGTGTACGTGTGTGAGAATGAGAACTCTCTCCCTTTTCTAGTCTTCTTCCAAAAGGACAGTTTGGATCCACATCGTAATTGTTTTGAATGCTTCATCAATGGCCAAGCAAGTGTGTATATAGACATCTAAATTAGTTGATATGATCTCTCATCAATGGCCGAGCATTTTTGAGGTTTGGAATGTATTGCTTGTTTATGGGTTTGTGAACCAAAATAGACAACATCTTGTTGACACACAACAAGTAGAATTTTGGCAGGACAAAGAAGTTGGAAAAATTAAGTTTCGATTGTGGTTAATGTTTGTGGATTTATGACTAGGTGAACCTGAGGTATATATAAAGGAGTCTAGCACTGATATTATGACATTTTGACTAACATAATGACATTATTTATACATATTTTCGCAATGAAAGTTACTGTACTATGTGCTATGGAGTTGAGCACCCCAACTACCATTCTCCGACGTAGCAAGAGCAAGTAAATATTACTCAAAAAGTACACTGTTTTTTCACGAAGACTACAAGTTTTAATCACAAAAAGCACATTGTTTTTTACATAAATGTGCAGTACGGAATATTAATTGTGGGGCATCCCCTATTCCAGCTGCCCTTTTAAAGGGGGGTCACCTAAAAAAGAAGGCCAGACCATCTCCCATTCACAGTAGCCAAATCCGTGTATCCAGGCAATTAAAGGTATCCTTCATTTACAAAATTTATTCATGCTGGGTTGTTTATGAAATCAGTGTCCTCGCTCTCTACTGTAAGGGCTCTATAAACTGCTTCTTGTGTAGTCATTACCAACACACCCTCCCCTTCCCTTCTGCGATGTAATGCTTCTTTAACAACACCAGTTGGTCCGGGAATCTTTCGATGACGTGCCTTTTCTGATCCCGAACTACATTCTGCAATGCCTTTGCCCTTCCATTTTGGGTCCGACTTGTCCATGATTTTGTTCAAACTTCTTTCAATGTGCCTTCAATAAAAAAACAAAAAAAATACACAAACATTCAGAAAGAACATTACCAACATACTCTCTCAAATATCCCTAATCTCAACATATCTACCTTACGTTGAAACCAATCTTTTATTGGTAGATTCCATTTATTTAGGCTAGGTTCACTGGCCTTCTTTCTTAGGTGGGACCCCTTTAAAAGGGCAGCTGGAATAGGGGATGTCTCACAATTAATATTCCGTACTCCACAGTTAAGTAAAAAACATAAGTACTCTTTGTGATTATAACTTGTAGTTTTTGTGAAAATCCAGTGTAGTCTATGAGTAATATTTACTTGCTCTTGCTACGTCGGAGAATGGTAGTTGAGATGCTCAACTCCATAGTACTTTTAGTACGTTCATTGCGGAACTATGTGCAAATACGGTCATAATATTAGTCAAGATGTATTGGTAAGGGTCCATTTATTTAGGCCAGGTTCACTGGCCTTCTTTCTTAGGTGGGCCCCCTTTAAAAGGGCAACTGGAATAGGCCTCACAATTAATATTCCGTACTCCACAGTTATGTAAAAAATATAAGTGCTCTTTGTGATTATAACTTGCAGTTTTTGTGAAAATCCAGTGTAGTCTATGAGTAATATTTACTTGCTCTTGCTATGTCAGAGAATGGTAGTTGAGGTGCTCAACTCCATAGTACTGGTAGTACTTTCACTGTGAAACCATGTACAAATAAGGTCATAATGTTAGTCAAGATGTATTGGTAAGGTCCATTCATGACAAGATTCGGTGCTACAATCCAAACAAGCAGAAAAACCACAAAAGTGCCAATACAAGATATTGTCCGTTTCGATTCACAAACCCAGAAACAAGCAATACAATCCAAATTTTACTATACCAGTATGGTATGGGCGGTGTTGGTAAAAAACCACTAAAGTGGCTATTTACATTATTATATTGACTTGTCGTCACGATCCCCGACATCTTGATGAACACTGGTTATGGCGGCCCTCACTGCATTGTTAAGCATCTTCACTGCTGTGGTGTTATGCTTGCAAACCGGGGTGACCTAAAGTGGCTATCTACATTATTATGTTGCTTGTCATGACCATGTCAATCCCCACAGCCTTGATGAAGATTGCCCATGTTGGCATTTCCAGCAATGTCAAACAGCAAGGACTTCTGTGGTGTTACGTTTTCGTAGGAACCCCCCCTTTTCGTTGTCTTATGTTAGTTAATGGATGTTGTATTTACATAAGTTTGATTGATGGAACCATGTGATCGGGATTATGTCCATCTTAAGGTTGTAAATTATGTGGGCCATTTTAAGGCAGATGAAATCAATTTTGTATGCAACAAATGTCCTCCTACTTCATTAAACTGCATTAATTATATGGTGTACACAGATGTTTGATGTAGTTGTCTTAAATTACTAAGTTCGTTGTTTTCGAATTCCCAAATAAGTATATTGAGGTGGAATGGAAGTTCGCGCGCTTAACTTTCCACACTCCTTAAAGTATGATGACCTGGGAAAAAGTTAGATGCGTACTACTAAATTCCCATCCTCATGGCATATAAATACCACCAAGTTGTACCTCATGTTAACATAGTCAGAAAGTTCCCCCACTTCAGTGTCATCACAAAAAAATCACTAAGAAGATGCAGTTGGTTTGAATTGTTCACAAACCCACTAACATGCCACTAGAATTCCAAAGTTCATAAATGGTCTTCATTTACAAAGGTGTGTTGTTCTCCAGTTCTCCAGTTCTACTTGACAATGCAAGGAAGGCCAACATGACCGGTCTTCATCAAGATGCTGGGGATCGACACAACAAGTTAATATAATAATGTAGATAGCCACTTTAGTGGTTTTTTTACCAACACCGCCCATACCCACCAGAAGAATAACCCAATAACAAATGTATATGACACTGTTGGATTGTGAAGGAAGTGCATTTCTGAGGTTTGGATTGTATTGCTTGTTTATGGGTTTGTGAACTAAAACAGAGTACATCTTCTTCATGCGCAGCAAATAGAATTTTGGTAGGACAAAGAAGTTGGAAAAGTTACATTTGGATTGTAGTTAATGTTTGTGGGTTTATGACTGTCAAACCTGAGGCATATAGAAAGTTAGGATGGGAATTGAGGGGAAAGCCGTCAACCAATGCATGAGGCAGAAAGAAGATGAAGTGAGTGTATATTGAGATTGTATTGTGGTTAATATTTGTGGGTTCATGACTAGGTGAACCTAAGGTATATATAAAGGAGTCTAGCATTGACATTTTGACTAAGATAATGACATTATTTATACATATTTGAGCACCTCAACTACCATTCTCCGACGTAGAAAGAGCAAGTAAATATTACTCAAAGACTACACTGGATTTTCACAAAGACTATAACTTTGAATCATAAAGAGCACTTATGTTTTTACATAACTTTGGAGTATGGAATAAATAGACAATTTGTGTACATAGTTCCACAGTGAACATACTAAAAGTACTATAGAGTTAAGCACCTCAACTACCATTCTCCAACGTAGCAAGAGCAAGTAAATATTACTCGAAAACTACACTGGATTTTCACAAAGACTACAAATTTTAATCACAAAGAGCACTTATGTTTTTTACCTAACTGTGAAGTACGAAATATTAATTTTGAGACATCCCCTATTCCAGCTGCCCTTTTAAAGGGGGCTCACCTAAGAAAGAAGGCCAGTGATCCTGGCCTAAATAAATGAACCCTACCAATAAATCTTGACTAACATTATGACAGTTTCTGTACATTGTTCCACAGTGAACTTACTAAAAGTACTATGGAGTTGAACACCTCAACTAACATTCTCCTACGTAGCAAGAGCAAGTAACTATTACAACACACACACAGGGAACTTTCTGACTATGTTAACAGAAGGTACAACTTGGTGGTATTTATATGCCATAAGGATGGAAATTTAGTAGTACGCATCTAACTTTCTCCCAGGTCATCATACATCAATGAAGACCATATAATGTATTGATTAGGAGCATATGTTGTGTTGACTTTAAGGAGTGTGGAAAGTTAAGTGCGCGAACTTCCATTCCACCTCAACCTACTTTTTCGGAAATTCCAAAAGAACGAACTTAGTAATTTAAGACAACTACATCAAATATCTGTGTAAACCAAATAATTAATGCAGTAGGAGGACATTTGTTGCATACAAAATTGATTTCATCTGCCTTAAAATTGCCCAAATAATTTACAACCTTAAGATGGATATAATCTCGATCACATAGTTCTGTCAATCAAACTTGCATAAATACAACATCCATTAACTAACATAAGACAACGAAAATGGGGGGTTCCTACCGAAACGCAACACCACAGATGCCCTTGCTGTTTGACACTGCCCAAAGTCGAACTTGGCCAGTCTTCATCAAGTCTGTGGGGATTGTAATGGTCCTGACAAGTCAACCTAATAATGTAGATAGCCACTTTAGGACACCCCGGTTTGCAAGCTGTGGGCTACGTGCCCGGAAAAATTCCCCCGTCTCTCTTTTTGTATATTTTTGTGTTACAAAAAGGGGAAAATAGTTGGTTCGTTTGAGAGTCACCACTCAGGTTTTGAAAAGGATTAACCCCGAGAAACCATTTATTTGAAAAAGGTTTTGGTCGAAAAACAGAGAGTTTTGGGTTCGGGAGCCAGGTTACGAGAGGGGAAGGTTTTGTTCGGAAAAGCACCCCCCTCGCCCGATAAAATCGGTCTCTACTAATATTTGTGGAATTTGAAAATCATTTTATTGCTTAACTTTTATGCCACATAATCAATTATAGCACATAAATAATGTATATTCCATGAAAGAAACAGATATCAACAAAAATATTTGCATATAACAATTAATCGCGGAAAATAACTAAATCAACTAATCTGTCCCACATAAACTCCACCGCACGGTAGAGACGTGTACCGTACGGTACATATTCTGTGATTTGCAATTTAAAAAGAAAAAAAATAAGTTTATCTAGCACATGACAATTTAAGGCAGACACGCATGCTTATACTGTAAATGAAACAAAGGAAGAAAAGAGATTTGGCAAAATGTATCCCTTGAAGAATCTCTGCCGTACGGCAAAAGTATGTGCTGCACGGTAGAGATTGTGGGACATTAGTTTCGATTTCTTTGAAAATGTTTAAGCCATCTAAGCCCAGAGTTGGTATGAGGAACCAGTCTGAGTTTAGTGGCTTCCCCTCAGATTACAGAGACAAATAATGGATAAAAGATTTGTACCTCTTGGAGCAAAACCTTCCTTTGGAGTGCTGTTGCTAATATGGCAGCCCTTGGTGTGCACTTTGGATGTGTGGGTAGGCTTTAGTTTACTGTAGTGAAGCACATGACTTGGTTTGGACGTTTGGATTACTTTTGAAATGGTTTCGGACTTGATTTTTGAGAGAAAAATGGAGTTTTCGGTATTTGAAAGTGAAAAGGAGTGAAAATGGCTTCTTTTTGAAATGGGGAGTGAGAAAATGGCGTGTGTCTCTGAAATGGGAATAGGAATGGGTA
This sequence comes from Rhododendron kiyosumense, assembly GCA_019656275.1. NCBI lineage: Eukaryota > Viridiplantae > Streptophyta > Magnoliopsida > Ericales > Ericaceae > Rhododendron > Rhododendron kiyosumense. The sequence continues at coordinate 15,872 of BPLS01028355.1, read as the reverse complement.
TTTATAGAGTGAAAATGACTTAAAAATGAAGCAAACTTGGTCTGCACGCATTTTTGACCGACTAAATGTCCACCGTACGGTACATAAAGTCCACCGTACGACACTTAGCTTCCACCGTACGGTACATCCCAACCGACTTAAGTTTAGGCGGTCAAAAACTCTACCGTACGGTAGAAATATGTCCACCGTACGGCAGAGTTGACCACCGTACGGCAGAGTTGACCGCCGTACGGCACATGTTGACAGCTTAACAGGCCAAACTTCGAAAGGCCGCCCCGGACACTCCCGAATTCGGTTTTGGGTGTTCTTCAAACCGTTGGAAAGCTCGTTAAGTCTACTTTCTAACCCAAGTGGTTTGGATAAAAATAATTTTGTACATCAAAAGATATGATAATTTTACCCTCAGGTGGTCGAAAAAGAAGTCATTTTGGCAAATCTTCGTATCTCCCTCATTTCAAATCGGATTAAGGCTTATTATATATCGATGAAAAGGGTTTTGAATGTACTACAAGTTGGTGAACTCTTACCATAAAATAAGGAAGTTTGATTTATGAAAATTGGGCTGAAAGCAGACTAAACCGAAGACCATTGGTGCCACGATGGCCAAAACACGTATTCACTCATTCTAAGTGTCACTTGGCACTCTCATACATAGTTCTAAGGTGTTTCCTCATTATTTTGAGTACATTGAGCTTTGTTTGAAGCTTTCAAGGCACATTTTATTATTGGAAAGCTTATCGGTCACTTGTTCACGATTTTCGAAAGGTAGCACTCCAAAAGGTTTGGATCAATCCAAAGATTTTAAATCATGCTTTGTTTATCATCATTGGGGACGTAAAAGTTATCCAGAATTTCCAAATTGGGGTGTCTACACAAGCATAACACCACAGAAGTGAAGATGCTTGACAATGCTATGAGGGCCGCCATGACCAGTCTTCAACACCTCTAACTACCATTCTCCGAGGTAGTAAGAGCAAGTAAAGATTACTTACGGAGTACACTGTTTTTTCACGAAGACTACCTTTTACAATCATAACGAGCACTTATGTGTTTATATAAATGTGGACTATGGAATATTAAGTGTGAGCCATCCCCCATTCCACCTTCCCTTTTAAAACAGACCCAGCTAAAATTTGCAGAGAATCTTGTCATAAATGAACCCTACCAATAATTATTGACTAACATTAGGACATTATTTATATATAGTTCCACAGTGAATGTACTAACAGTACTATGGAGTTGAGCACCTCAACTACCATTCTCCGACGTAACAAGAGCAAATAAATATTACTCAAAGAGTACACTGTTTTTTCACTAAGACTATAAGTTTTAATCATAGGGAGCACTTATGTTTTTTACATAACTGTGGAGTATGGAATATTATTTGCGAGGCATCCCCTATTCCACCTGTCCTTTTAAAGGGGGCCCACCTTCATTTGCACGTGTCAACCTCGTAAGTTCAACAACCTAAGTTGAACTACCTATATTCAATAAATATCATATTTTTTCCCTTGACCTAACTACGTGGTTAATAATTAGGTGGTCGCATTGGTGAAGTCATGTGGCCCATACACAGTCAGGAGTCCATGGTTACATTTGAAGGTAGAGCAAAATTTGAGTTAACAAGTAATCAGTCCAACATAATACTAATGGACATATTTATTTGTAATAGGATCCAACATCATCTGTGGAGGCCAGTATCCACCAAAGTTGAATAGAACCTCCTCCGAAACATCAAGAAACTTTTCACTCTTGACTTCTTTTGCCTCATATTCCTCTTCTTCGTCACTGGCTTCTCTGTCCCTAAGCCACTGCATGTCTGATTTCTCCTCTTCATGTAATCGCTTCCACTCCAAAACCCATCTCTCCCATTCTTCCTTCAACATCTTCCGTTACTCACAGTCCTGCTCACTCAACAGCAGCGACACGTCTTGGTCCTCTACTTCATACTTGTTGTTGTACTTCTTAAAGTTATTGGCAATCTCCTCCTTCTCTGGGCTCAAGGAGGATGGTGGCCTTGGACGCCACAGGAACTGCAATGATCAACACAAAAAACATACCATAGTCAGGCCATGTCCTATTTGACTACCTAGAAACTAAATATTCGTTTTCGTTCCCCACATGACAACTCTTTCATTTCCCTCAACTGTAGGTAATACTTTTCCCCACATGACAACCCCGGATTCATTGGTTTTTCTCAATCGTTCCTCTAAACCCTTTGTTACAGTTGGATCCATAACTTCCATCGCCTCACCATGCAAATAAATATCTCACATTTGCAACTATATCCCTTGGGCTATAATTTGGAATATAGGAGCTCCATCATGTCCCAATTTCCTCACTTCCGTTGACTACTAACATCAGTATGATCGGCATGTACCTTTAGAAAATGGCAAGTGAATATACAACAAGCCAAACAACTTCATCGAATCTTCATTCAAGTAGTCAAGAAGGATGTCATCATCCTTGGGGAATAGGAATCTCGTAAAAAAAGATGTGGAGTAACATCAATATAGCGGAAACAGCCCCAAGTTGCTACCAACTAAAGAACGACACCAAATGGGACTGAAAGTAACATGGAGCAAAGACCAAAAAATGAACTTCATGAACACATTTTTTTAGGAGTAAACCATCCACAAAATTAGAGGTGTCAAACGTGTCGTGCCGTGCTGGCCCGGCCCGTTTAACTTTGTGCTAAACGTGCTTCATGCCATGTCGTACCGTGCTGGCCCGTTTACAGTATTTACTCAAATTGTGCCGTGTCGTTTGTCAATCGTGTCGGCTCGTTTACTTAAATCGTACCGTGCCATGCCTTTTGCCAATCTTGTCGTGTCGTGCCGTGCCGTTTGCCAATCATGCCATGCCGTGCCATTTTCAAACGTGTCAAGCCGTGCCGTTTTCAATCGTGCCAACCGTACTTTGTGTTGTGCCGTACCGTCCCCGTTCACGTTATGGGTTTTGATGTGTTCATAGACAAGTATGTGTATCGAACTTCAATTTGCATGTGGTCAAAGAACAAAGATACCTTCAGGACCACGAGACATTAATGTGAAGAATATATTATTGAGCTTCTCCATCTTCTTAGCATCCTATGCCTGGTCCGTCTTAAACTTGAGACACTTGTAAGAAAAGGAAAAAGACCAATCTGATTAGAGAAGACAAGACTTCTACTGGAAAGTAAAGAATTAAAGAAAAGACATAGCAAGAACTCGGTCTTTCACAAGTATATATAGTAGTATCTGGTATACTTGTAGGTATCTAAATTTTAGCATGTTTTTTTGTAAGTCACTGTTTGTATATAATTAGCTAGCTGCAAGATAAATTAGAATGCTCCGGGCACTTTCACTCCAGAGAATCTCCAGGACAAATCTTGGACAAAGACCAACGTCAACCTCCACACAAAAATTCTTCACATAATAAGAAAGCTGCAGATTTTCACTAGAAGATTTCGGCTTTCGTTCGTGTCAGAACAATAACCAAAAGATATAGAGAAGTTCGTACGTCCACAAAGAAAAAGCATGTAACAAAGCAACTCTCAGAACTCTAGGCATGGCAGACATCAAGAGCGAAAACATTTGTTACCTTTGTTACCCAATAAGGCAACCAAGAAGGGGGTGAATAGGGTTGCTAATTAAAATTGCCAATTAAATTATATTCTCTAACAACTATATCCAAGATAATATGAGCAAGTAAAATAAAAAGAGTTAGAGAGATAGAACCCGTTTATAGTGGTTCGGCCCGGATTTGTCCACGGTCCGGCCTACTCCACTTCTCCTCAAGCAACTACTTGAAGGTTCCACTAATCTTCAAAAAGATTACAAGCAGTAAGTCTTACGGGTGCTTACAACAACCTAATCCCCTAGCTTTCCCGAGGAGCTAGTACAACCGCAAGAGTTTTCTCCGAAAACCTCTCGAAAACAATAACACCCAAATTCAACAAGAATTTGGTCTTCTAAGCTTTCAAGTGTTCAACCTAAACACTCACTTAGGAATTACAAGTATGTGAAGAAAGTACGAAAATTATCGCTCACGACTTGTACAAAATTTCTCTCAAGAAAAATATGAAAGTGGAAGAACAAGGAGAATTTCGGACTTGATCTTTGGAGAAGTTGTTCTTGGAATGATATAGAATATTGTAGCTTGGATTGGTACTCATCAATGAGTTCTTGAAGCCTTTATATAGCCATCCAATCTTCTACTAGCCGTTTGTAAATTACTGTGCCGTTGGAGAGCTATTTTAGGAAAAATATAGGCGTTTGAGATTTTACTGATCTGCAAAAAATCTGTCGAAATACACTACTGGTCGTCCAGCCGGTCGACCGGAAGGTCGTCCACTCTCTCAACCAGTCTGTCATCCAGTGAAGTCCGGTTGACAACCCCTTCTGTTCAGACAGCCGGCTTGTCAGCCGGTTCGTCAACCTGTAGCTCAAAACTTCATCTAAGTAAATCCGTTAAAACATGAATTGAGCTCATTAAGTCTTTGTAAATATTAATCATTGAAACCAAGAGACTTTATGCTATGTTTTGAGGCAAAGAAACAAATTTGTCCGAAAAAGGACTTTGCGATAAAAGATTTTCTTTTGCCAAAAGATAAAAACTTCATCAATATAATCATCAAAATAACAAATGGTAATGCATATAATTTTCAACAAATTATCATGCATATATTTGTCAACAACCTTATCTACAGTTGGGGATAGAGACACAAAATGGAAGCCGTACTAGACTTGAGCCACAGTTGGAAAGCATTTATGTACAAAACTCAGCTAACAGATTAACAGAGAACCAAAGACAGTAGGCGATATAGAGAAAGCTTCCTTCTAATTTGTCTTACATGGATATAGGCAGATAAGTCCATGTTCCTCTCTGTTATTGCATCCCCTTGTTTCTTAGTCACATTCTAATAATCCAACAATGTCAATGTAATCTAATAACAAAGCACAACATCATTGATGCCATCAATACTAAGATGAAGTACAGATATCCCCAAACATATTCACACCAATTAACACATAAATTGTGGAAAAGGGCAAAAAATTTCATAAACAGGGACCAAAATGAGGGAGAAGTAACGTGTACCTCACGATTATCGATGACCTTAAGCACTAATTTACCATCACAGTGTCTGTACTTCATCGTATAACGCATCTATATTCCATTGCGATTCAAGAAGACCAAGAAAAGAGTGAAAACATATGAGGAAAACGGAAAAATCAGTAAAATCAAACGTAATTGACACCTCTACACAAAATGGAGCAAAGTAGACTGAAAAAGTAACTCCTAGTCTCCTACACATATCAGATGGACGCACACTTGGAACCAGAAACTTGGGTTTAAATAATAATCATCCATTTTATTTCATGATAAATTGTTAGGGGTTATTTTGTTATGTGTATGAACAGTCAACTCAATGTCTCAAGCAAGAGGCATATCAATATCGTCTTATGGATCTACTCGCCAAAGATTTAGTAAAAAGTATGTTAAAAACCATATTAAAAAAATAGGCTTTCGAGGATTGACTATTTACCAGGCCCCAAGCATAACATGTGTAATCATCTTAATCAAGCATAAAAAAATGCAAAGCCAGAAAATGCTATCGCCACAGTTTTAGGACATTTCAGTAACAACTTTTCATTGTCCAGAGAATTCACCATGTAGTTCTACTTTGGCATTTATATTCTACAACTTAAGAGAATAGAACACATAATTACAAACCTAAAAGCAAGATTCACTCAAATGCAAGGATATACTATCAGTTGGTTAGATGGCCTTGACGGAATCCTCCTTGAAGCAGCATATCAATCCTTCCGCATCCCCCGCTAGATAGAATGTGTTTATTCTGTTCAGCATCTTCCAACAGCTCCAAACCATTCAACCATGGTTGATGCTGACAATCTATGATAGAGAGGACTTGGGTAATACCCTCCTTTAATCTCTCTGAAGTAGAATGTTGCTCTGCCAAAGTAGCTAATACATGATCTTGAATGAGAAAATCTTCAAGTAAGAAAATGCTTTGAGAAGCGCAGAACTGCTGGAAATTGGAGTTGACTATGGGATACTCGCGCTCCAGATATTTCAACGGCGCCATCTCCCTCTGTGGAATATGCATTCTAGCTGTGAGGAATGCCGAAAGGAATGGCCTGAATGCAAGAGAGGCGATCAAAGCTATATTAAAGAGGATTCAGAATTTGCTCCTTATGATGATGTCTTCGACTATTCCGATTCAGGAAGCATCGTTTCTTCTGTTGGGGAGCTTAATTATGGGGGTCGTGTCTTCCTTCTGTGTTTCACAATTCATAGTGCTCCTATAGGCTATGTTGTGCAATATATGTTCGGCTTTGTTATTTATTCTTTATGGCTTTATTACGTAATGCTCCTGTCAAGTTGTCATGTAATAATTAGGCCCTCGTAGTGGTTATAAGGGAGTCTAGGACGATGATGATGGCTGCCTAAAAGATGGCTAAGGCAGCCATGTTATTTTCTGTAATAGTGATCTTACGTTTAAGTGCTTAATTATTAGTGTTGACTGTTGTGCTTGAAGAAAGAATTAAATACTTCTACAACTTTCATTAAAATAAGGGTTTGTCTACAAATAGAAAGAACTCTCACACATCACAAAAGCACTGATCTTGGTAACATTATTTATAACCGATTATGCATAAAGGTGTTTGCAGGAAATGTTGCTAAATTCTGGACTAATACATGGTCAAGTGAACAATCCCAAAAAGGAATTTCCTAGACTCTACCTGTTATCAACTCAAAAGAACGTCTTGATCAGTCGAGTGGCTAATTCCAACAGCCATGGGGATTGGAATTTCATTCAAGCATATTATCAAACACTTTACGGGCAATATGTTACTTTCAGCCATTAGCAATAATATTTTTTGGTTGTGGGAACTGATATGTTTATTCAAAAGCAGATGAGTGAAAAACCAAATTGCTTGCAAACAGAGACACATGGACAAAATGAAAGAAAAGAAAAGAGAGAACTGCAAAAAAAAATTGAAAGACCCAAAACATTCCTTACCAGATGCGTACGGCTACGAAATCGCTTGGTCAAGGAGAAGATACTTCTTCTTCTTCAGTGGAATGGAGAGAGTACTATAGCTTACAGAAAGATGAAGTGAGAGAGGAAGAAGATGTGAGGGAGAAAGGTCGAACTAGAGAAGAAGCAGAACCCTCCCCTGTTGTTCTCTTCCTCTTCAGCGTATGAGGGAAGGATGAAATGAGAGAACAGTGGCTGTGATTCAAAATTGGGGAAATTTGGGTTTCCTTCATAAGGGCATATTAGTCATTTTAGGTTGCTCTCTCCATGTATTGGGAATTAAATTTCTTCTTCTCATGTCCCAATGAATTCAAGAAAAACTGGTCCATGACTTAGGCATTTTTTGCCCCTTTTCCCACTGTCCTGCAATTTCCCCAAAAAGATACTTGAAATAGTTTTAGAGGGATATAATTTTAATCATACGAAACAAAATATGTTGCTTGCAAAAATAACCAATATGGAGGTAAATGTTGTTAAATTTGATTATGAACTAAATGGATAATCAAATGTTGACGTAGCACATTTTGAATTTTGGTTATTGGTTTTGATTATTACAATTGTGGATGCTCTCATGTTCTACAAATTTCATACTCCTTCTGCCCCCTTTTTAAAGTCTAGTATTTCATTTTAGGATATTTCTTAATAAGTGTTCATTTTGTAAAGTTAGTAGGTAAAAGTTGGTACATTCTCCATTTTGCCCCTAAAAGTAGATTCCATTTTGACAAATTAGTGAGTAAAAGTGTAATGATAATGTCTCCATAGAGGATAAATAGGAAAAGTTGAGGTAAAAGTTGATGTGAAAGGTATAATGATGATATTTTCTTAATAAGTTGAAGTTACGAAGCGAGACACTAAAAGGGACGGAGGGAGTAATAATATTTTTCTGGGAAAATTTCAAAATAGCACCTGACCTTTCACACAAATCACACACAGGCACCTGACCTTTTAAAATTATCAAAAAAACACCTGACCTATTTAAAACCCATCAATTTTACACCCGCCGTTAACTTTCCATCCAAAACAAACGGAAATGCTGAAAATGTGCATTTTGGCACGAATATTGGCAAAACAAGATTAAGGCTCATTTTGGCAAAACACAATATTATACTCATAAACAAGATTAAGGCTCGATTTGGCTTTAAAAGACAATTAATAACTTAATTTTTATCTTTATCCAAAAGAAAAAAACGCATTGTTAGTTTTGCGTCAATACGAATCAATAAATTACAAAAATTACTTAACTTTTCAATCCAAGCCCACCCTAAATAAGGAATCAAGCTTTATTTAGTAATTAAATACACATAACTATGCAGTCAATTAAGATTACTCCGTATTAAAACAAAGAAAAAAGCAAAAACAAAAAATATAGAATAGTCAAGCTTAATTTAGTAATTAAATACCCATGATTTGGCACTTTTCACACCTACCCATGACTATTATATGTTTTTTGTTTTTGTCTTTTCCTTTGTTTAATACAGAGTAATCTTATTTGGCTGCATAGTTATGAATATTTAATTATTAAATTAAATTAAGCCTTGTAAAAAAAATTATTAAATTAAGCTTGATTCCTTATTTAGGATGGGTTTGGATTGAAAAGTTAAGTAATTTTTGTGACTTATTGATTCATCTTGACGCAAAACTAACAAATGCGCTTTTTTTCTTTTAAATAAAGACAAAAATTAAGTTATTAATTGACTTTTAAAGCCAAATCGAGTCTTAATCTTGTTTATGAGTATAATATTGTGTTTTGTCAAAGTGAGCCTTAATCTTGTTTAGCCAATATTAGTGCCAAAATTCACATTTTCAGCGTTTCCGTTTGTTTTGGATGGAAAGTTAACGGCGGGTGTAAAATTGATGGGTTTTTAAATAGGTCAGGTGTTTTTTTGATAATTTTAAAAGGTCAGGTGCCTGTGTGTGATTTGTGTGAAAGGTCAGGTGCTATTTTGAAATTTTCCCTATTTTTCTTAAAGAAACTTTGAGTCCCACTTAGAGATAGTTACAATTAATGCTAACTAAATATAACAAATGTGTTCGGAGGCATACTCAGCAGCTATCCTGGGGAGCTTGTTTGGGGAGCCCATCGAGAGCCACAATTTAACAAATGGTTTGCTAAATATTAGGAGCCTCACCTACGAGTCATTTTAACTTTTAAGTGTGCATTGAGGATGCTTGGGAGCGCAAGAGTGCGCTAGCTGTGGTGGTCGGCACCATTTTAAGAGCTCATTGCTACTAAGGTTTGGACATTGTGTTATTCATCTTAAAATCAAATGGTAGCAAACGATGATAGCTAGTGAGAGGATGATGGTCTGTAGTTCTATTATCCCTTGCTAGAAAGCTAAACCATAGTGGCTTCAAATATGGAAAGTTAAACATTAACGGAATTAAGGCTAGCTAAATCTGTTATAATATGCCAAATCTTTTGTAATCCTTCCAAATCCACTGTAATTTATTTTTAAATCTTTGTAACCATGCTAGGTTTCCAGCCTCTAGATGCATCTTCAATGCACTATTAAATCAATGTATTCCAGTTTGACCAAATCTATGTAATCCATCCAGATTTCTTCTTGAATGTGTTGTTCTTATTTCCATAATCCTTCTAGCGGAAAAGATTTTCCACTGAACGCATTATCACCATTTTTTTTTTCCAGAATTAATATGTGGTTATAGATTGCATCATTAACATACTTAATTTTATCATGGTCATGGACATTGCAACCCTCATTTTATGCGGCGCGCACTAACATGTTATCTCCTATGAAACAACATGCATTTTTATGAAAAAAAATAAAGTACTTTGGTGCACTTTTTTTTTCTTTGTTCCAAGTTAAACTTATGTTTTACTTTTTTAAATTGGTGCAAAAAAAGTTTAAGAAAAATATGCACGAAATTAAGTGCTTTAGTACTAAAACTTGTATCTGTTCTCATAGTGGATTAATATTTTGGGCTGGAGGGATCAGTACCTTTTTGTGCATGCTTAAGATTGTGGGCTTAATCGGGTGTCGATTGACAGCACTTATAAATACACCCCTAGGCATGCAGTATTTGATTCTACATTTATTTTCTATCCAACACACCTGTTGTTGAGTTATAATTCTACCCAAATATGAGGTATCCATTTACCATCCAAGCCATTGTCTCATTTTAACATAGAATTGGCTATTTTCTCCACATGTGGAAAAATCTTGCTTTGCTTTAGTTTTGGGTGGACAGAACGTCATAGATTTCATATGTTAAGGGGTTGGGGAGGGAGTTCAACTCCCCAACATGAAGATGTAATTGTTCAGCAACTCCGAATCATACCATGTAAATACCTTCTTCAAGACAAAAGAAGATATGGTTATTCTTAATCATTCTGCAACTCCTAATTACTCATAGCATGATCTACAAATGCTTTGGATTGGTTTGGAATATTATCCAGTTTCTACCATAATGTTTGGGGATTCTGGCTAAAAACAAAAACTATAACGACACTCGCATGATATAAGGTTATTTGCACTTTTATGCTCACATGTTGCAAAAACGTGTCTAGTGTTGCAATAACATGTCCCTCTCCATTTTGCCATTGGTACATAACTTTGTTAAACAACATAGGCCATTGTATCTCTTGACCTTTGATGACTAATTATCCTACAATTTAATTCAATTTCCTAGAGCGCTCCGTGGTTTTGCACGTCGTTGTTCTACTACTAGTCTTTGTATCCTCTTTTCCCGGAGATGAAGAAGACATGAGTTTATCTGAAAAAGAAGAGAAGGAGTTGGAAAAGCAACTTGATCTTCTAAATAAAGCCCGCAGTCACAACTATACATGTAAACTTGATATGATAATTTTGCTACCTAATTATGTTGATGAGACATCTACTTTATTCTTCAAGCGTATTAAAACTAACAAAGGACATGCATTGCACTGCAAATAGACTGATTATGGGGATATAATTGATTGCGTGAATTTCTACAAACAACCTGCATTTGATCACCCTTTGCTGAAGAATCACACTTTCCATTATCAGGTTTGTTATCTCTGCCTATCTTTCTATATCTCTAAAATGCGCTCAGATCACTAATTTGGTTAGACTAATTTTAATTGCAAATGAAACCTATTTCAGTAGATTGGGGAACAAGAATCAAGTATCATCAGAATTTGTTGAACCTAGTATAAGGCTAAAGGGCGGAGACTGCCCTGTAGGAACAGTTCCTTTGAGAAGTATCACTAAAGAAGATCTCATCAGAGAGAGACTCGGCTCGAAAGCCACGTCTTTAGAAGATAACACACTAGGTGCTCATGTAAGTTATTCCTAATCATCTAGTATACTGTATTTCTACACTATGAATATTCCTAATTTGAAATATTTTTGTCTCATTGTTTGAGAGCTACGTTTATGTTTTATATATACATGCACCTGCGTGCATGCCTTTTGTTATGATTATTCTTGTTAACAGAATTAATTAACAAATATTTCATTATAATAAAAAAGAGGCAAGCTTGAAATTCTCCCAGCATGAGAAAATTTAAGCTGAGTGACTACTCCTAGCACTCATGAGTGCCAAATAATGAATATAGATCATGATCATTTTTTTAGCACAGCAAATAAAAACGCGACCTCTTTTGGGAAATGGATTATAAGTGGTTAAATGAATATTGGTCATATTCGAAGGGGGCTGATGTAATTTATCCTAAATCTAATGTCGATTTGAGGCCGGAACCTGTATAGCATGTCTGGATATTAGGGAAATTAAGGTACGCTTTGGGTTTTTTAGGCCTTGGTTGGTTTCTTGCTATCCAAGGATGGTTATTTTTTCCTTCAAGTTCGTAGCGGAATATGATTGTCGGAGTTATTTTTTTGCTCTGTTTGATATCTCGTGCTTTAAATCCTTTTAATTTTTGTAATCTATTTTCAAAGATCGATAAATTTTCTTTGCTATTCAAAAAAAAGGTACGTGCGCACATGGATTTATACCCAGCAATTCTCCTATATTATACCAACGAGAATTAATGATGATAGGGAAATATTCATACTAAACACGATTCTTACAATTTTAAGTGTTGATATTATTGTTGCTCAAGAGGCCGTTGTTCGAAGTAGAGCAAATTCAAACAAGAAGTTCAGAGGGGCTGGAGCATATATTAGCGTACACGCTCCATTTATTGACATATATGGACGATCTAGCGGGGCAAAAATGAAGATTCAAAATGGTCCCGATAGCATAGAAGTTGGGTGGAGGGTAATTCTTTCTGCCTTCGATCCTCAAACAAATGGTCATTTCACTTCTAGACCATTTTAAATTCTTATCCAGTTTCATTTATATTCCATTCGCATGGTTTCTTTAACCTGAAAAATTAAAACAGATTGGCCTTATTATTTGATTTGAAAAAACTTTTCCATTTTCTGAGGAACGCTAAACAAACAGAGTTCTATACCAAATTATTGTATAAACGGCACGGAATTTGTCATTTTTCTTCCTCTACAATTACAACCCCACCGTTATTGCTCATTCCCAAACCTAATCAAAGAACGCCCCTTCTAGTTCGTAGCGGCGTCAACTAGCATCATTCTCATAGTGTGATAACTTGCATTTTGTGGAATGCAGTTTGTGACATTCCAGTAGTACTGACAATTAATGTATGCATTTGTACAAAATGTTTATATTTTCTTTAACCACAATTAGCATAATAATTGTTCTCTAATGAGTAATTAATTCCACTATGATTTCACTGTCCAGGTCAATGTATGGATTTACATGCGTTTCTACTCGTTCTCTTTTTGTCTTCTATCCTTCTATGTCTCGGTGGAGTTGAAGGAGATAGTAATTGGGAGTTATCTGAAAAAGAAGATCTGGAGTTGGAGAAATTAAACTTTTGAACAAGCCAGCAGTCTAGACCATACAGTTATACATTCTTATAGTATGTGACCTGTATTTGCCTATGTCTAGAATCTTGTAAGGAGCAATTGGTTGCATGTATATTTTGTTAAATTGAATGTAAGGGAATCAACTTTAGACAGAAATCAATTATTGAGTTGATTTAAATTGAAAAAGATAATCAAGTTTTTTAAGGAAACAATCTAAAAGCAATCGATTAAAAGAATTTACCAGTTAGAAAGTTATGAGGTTTATATTAGGAAGTATGCTCTTAATTGGACGGATATGATTTATTAAAAATTCGATCCAATGGTTATAGAGGGTGTCCGGTTTGTATGGATAAACAAAAACCACTCTGTCTATGTTATTTTCTTTCCATATATGACTATAGGAAAATCAATCTAAAAGGAAACAAATTAAAAGCAAATATTGAATTGAATGTAAGAAAAACAACTTTAGACAGAAATCAATTATTGAGTTGATTTAAATTCAAAAAGATAATCAAGTTTTTTAAGGGAAGAACCTAAAAACAATCAATTAAAAGAATTTACCAATCACAAAGTTAGGAGGTTTATATTAGAAAGTATGCTCTCAATTGAATGGATATGATCTATTGAAAATTCAATCCGATGGTTGTAGAGGATGTTGGATTTGTATGGATAGGCAAAAACTGCTATATTTTATAATATAGACTAGCAGTTGGGGAATCGCACAATAAAGGCAAATACCAAGTATATATGGGCGGCATTCAATAAAAGTATGGGCGGCATTCCCTATTTTGAAGATATTATTTTACCTATAAATTGTTCACCTGTTTGCATGTGAACAAAATTTGAAGACTAACATTTCATACATCCTTACATACGCTCGTGGCATGTTAGGTGCATTCATGATTCAAGCCATTTTCTCGTTTTTGCATGTCTTCGACGTAATTTGATTGCTCTTAGAAATTTTCACTAATGTTCTTCAGATATGAAGACATTAAATCTACGATCAAACTAGAAACGAAGTAAATTAGGATTTCATGCAAGTGACTCAAACGCATCTCGCGACACGCTTTTTGGTGATGTTGATAGTTGTAATCCTGCATGTAGTTTTATAACATGTCTCTTATTTATTTAAACACGATTTGCTTTATCTGATCTTTGATCACTCATTGCTACCCTACCCTGCTTTAATTGACTCTCCAGATCAACAGATGGATTTACGCGCATTTCTTCTCGTTTTATTTTTGTCCCCTCTACTTCTGGGCTACAATGGAGTTGGAGGAGCCAAGGAGTTACCCAAAAGAGAAGATATGGAGTTGGAGAAGCAACTTAAGCTTTTGAACAAGCCAGCAGTCAAGACTATAGAGGTATACATATTACGTTGGGAAAGTCTTTTTTATTTTATTTTTTTGAGCAAACAAAATAAAGTAGGTGATGTACAAACTTTTGATTTTACAGGAGTAATAAAATCCTTGCTAATGTTTGGCAACATCACTTAATATCAATAAGCTTAAGTCATTTGTAAGTAATCACAATGGAAGAATAGTAATTAAGCAAATAAATTAGGCTGCTGATTTTGCCACTCCCTTTTTTTGTTAACGCCACTCCCCTGTAAGTGTATTTTTGGTGGCATTAACAAAAAAGGGAGTGACAAAATCATTTCCCATTATTATATCATCCCAAAAGGTAATAGGAATATACCAGTTTGGGATTTAATGTTCGACTCATTATAATCCTTAGGCTTACCAGATTTGGTGAAATAAATGGCGACCAAGCAAAAAATTTGTTACTTTTTCCGTCTCTTTTTAAGTGTCTTACTTTGTAACTCTAACTTATTAAAAAGATATCATCATTATATCTTTCATATCAACTTTTTTCTCTAGTTTCCTTACTTATCAGTCATCATTACACATTTACTCACTAACTTTTCAAAATGGAATATATTTTTAGGAACAAAATAGACAATGCACCAATTTTTACTCACTAACTTTACAAAATGGATAATTATTAGGAACATCCCAAAATAGAATACTAGACTCCAAATAAGGGACTGATGAAGTACGGTTTAGAGTTTATTTGGTCAATTTCTATGCCTAATATTCGATTTTCATTGCTGCCATTGTATTTAGTTCACATGCCCGTAAAAATGAACTGAAAGATTGTGATATTCACAGACTGAGTATGGGGATATGTATGACTGTGTGAATTTCTACAAACAACCGGCGTTTGACCATCCTTTGTTGAAGAACCACAGTTTCCATTTTCAGGTTTGTCTCTGAATACCCTCCTAACTCTAATATAAGATTTAATACCTACTTAATTAATTAACGCAAATGGATGTATTGTAGATGAAACCTACTTTATCACTTAAGAGAAACAAAGATCAAGTTTCTTCAAGAGTAAGAGAATGGGCACATATAGAGCTCAAGGGTGGAGGCTGCCCAGTTGGAACAGTTCCAATTAGAAGAATCACTAAAGAAGATCTCATCAGAGAGAGAAATGCCTCAAAACTAATGTCTTTTGCAGATAACACTATTGGTGCTCACGTAAGTTATCGTTAGTCCCTTATATACTAAGGCTTCATTTCTTGTTATATTTCTTTTTCTGATTTACCACACCGTGAATTACAGATTATAATTCGAAAGTGGTTACTAATTAAGTTAATCTTATTCCAATTACGAGTAATAAATCAAACCTGACCTTTTCCAAGCATTAGTAATCGTTATTCCATATATGATAAATCATTCATAACTGTGAGATGCTCAAAGCTACGGGAGCTGTTTTTTTTTTTTTTTCTTAGTTACAATGATGGTGAAACTTTGAATTCTTGTTGGAGCTTCAACAAAATATTGTTGCGAAAATTAACACAGATGTTATGCTGTCAATATAAGTTCCTCATGACATACTGTCATTGGAAAGGACGGATTTTGCCTAAATTTGATGGTACATTTTTTACATTGCTCAGTATGCCGTGGCCCGGACAA
>BPLS01028354.1:0-19800 GCA_019656275.1 Rhododendron kiyosumense | reverse complement strand
AAATAAAGGAAAGTGGCTTTGGAATTATACTGATATTGGAGTGCCTCCATCAATTTTTGAAGTGCTAATATCAGTTTTCTTTTTGTTTTTACCTTCGAACTATCATTTCGCAAGAGAGATTAAATAAATTGGTTATGATCTCAATTGAAAATGATGCATCATTCCATTAAGAGCATTTGGGGAGTTTTTTTTGTAACTTTTTTCACTTTTCAAGACAGGTCATTCTTGTCACATATATCAACTAAAAAGAACAAAAAACCGGATAACCAAACTTAGTGGAATGGACCCCGAGTTCATGGATAAGTAAAATATGATGACTTAATTGAGAAATTTGCTTTAAAAAATGCAAAGGGAAGTTATTTTTTTTAAACCGATCATGCTAATTATAAAGCATTATAACCGGGGTTACATTTTGATGTTGATTTTTACGATATTATTCACGCTAAAGAAACAACATGTAACTTTGATGTTTTTTTTGGTTAAATTTTGTATGACTTAATTGTAGGCGGACAACAAAGTGTGAGGCTGGGCTTGGACAACTCAAATGTCGGGGCCGGCACTGCATGTATAGACAATTGACGACCTCCAAAACCTCAAAATAGAGGTTTCTTTCAAATTCTATTTAGCAACATACCTAAATTAATCCAGACATTGAATTATAAAATTGTATTTCCCAAAACTAAACAAGTTGAGAAATAGTCAAATAAATTTGAACATGTCCACATGTAGAGAATCCAACTATCTGTACTCATGGGAAGGTATAGATTGTATACAGCGTACCGACCTCTTATTTACGATTGATCTCGGATGTCATAAAAATAATTCAAGGCATTCATTTTGTTCAGAATAATTTCCTATCGTGCCTTGTAAAATCTTTGTTCATTTGAATATGGATAATAACTCCAACGATTAGTTTAGTTTTTAGTTCAAAATTCTCGATCAAGAACTTATCACTATCCGGATAAAACCGATTTTTCATTATGCAAATACTAAAATATTTTTTCAACAAAATGAACATCTCGGATTATTTGTTAATCTACACAAGTAGTAGATACCCATCTCTTGTACTCTCTCTGTATCTTTTTTAAAGTTCAGTAATTCATTTTGGAATGTTCCTTAATAAGTGGAGCAAATTGAGTCGGATGACATACTATAAGAGTTTTTACTATAATAAGGACATAAATATATTCCAGTAAAGTCTAAAAGACATTTTGTCCAGAATTTACAAAAAAAAACCTCTCCCAAGGTTGACCGGCATTGAAAGTGCCTAATACCCTAGGGTACCCTATATATGAAAGTACCTAAAACCCTAGGGTACCCAATGAAAGTGTCTAAACCGCTAAAACTCTATAATAGAAAAGTGCACCCTAAAACCCTATGGTACCCTATGAAAGTGCCTAAAATTTTAAGGTATCCTATGAAAGTGTAACAAGATCGAAAAATACGAAAAAGACATATTTTGTATTAGCCAAACAAGGCCTTTGTCTCATTTAAGACAATTTAAATGAAAAAAAGACATTTTTTATATTAGCCAAACAAAGCTCTCTTCTCATTAATAGCAATTTTGTCTTTTCATGGACTCTAAACTCTAAAATATTTTTATTAATGGACTTTACACATTACAAAAACTTAAGCTGGAAAGCTCCTATAGAGTTGTTTCATTTGAACTTTAGACTAATATGCTGTAATAAGTGTTCATGTCATAAAGTTAGTAAGTAAAAATTGGTACATTTTTCATTTGCCCCTAAAAGTATGTTTTATTTTGAAAAGTTAGTAAGTAAAAATATAATATTGATGTCCCCATAGAGGATAAGTAGAGAAAATGGAGATAAAAATTAATGTGAAATGTGTAATAATGATATTTCCTTAATAATTGGAATTACGAAACTGAACACTTAAAAATGAAAATTTTTTGGTTACCTGTATCGATAGGCACCTGAGTAGCCCATCGGGGCCGTCCCAGATTGAAACCCTCTCTCTCATCTCACCCCACCACACTCTCTTCTCTTTCTCTCCAAATTTGAGCCATTCAAAACTGAAATAAACAATTTGAATGAGCCGAATGGACACCACGTCGTACCCAACCAATACTGAAAAATTTGTCCTTAAAAGGGTCGGATCCAGGGAGTAGGATTCGGACGAAAACACGTGTAGAATTCGGACCATACAAAAAGGCCTAAAAGAACAGATAAGATCCTAATCAGAAACAGATAAGATTAACCGCTCTCTCTCACTCTCTCTCTCTCCCTCTCTCCTCTCTCTCTCTTTGGCCCGTTCAAAGTCAAATAGGAGTACTAGTATCCCTTTGTCCAATTTCCCCTCCTCTCTCCCTATAAATTAGCATATACGAGCCTTCTTTTGTAGCACACAATTCCTTATCCATTATACACGCCATTCCCAATTGGATTCTCGTTTCTCTCTTTCAATTCCTTCGGTTCATATATTCACATACACAACACGTAAATTTAAAATACATCTCTTGATCCCAAAGAATGGCGACTGCTGTTGGGTTTGTTAGCGGCGGTGCTTATGGGTCCTCTTGGATTCGATCGAAGAACAAGGCGGTGAGGGGTAGTGATATGGTTTGCCGGGTTTCTTGCGTTTCTTCTTCTACCACGACGAGGGACCCGTACAAGACCCTCATGGTTAAGCCTGGGGCTTCGAAATCTGAGGTCAAAAAGGCTTTCAGACGGCTTGCTCTTAGGGTATTTTCTCTTCTTTTGTTGTTCGTTTTTGGAGGATTATTTTTTTTATTGGTAATGCCTGTGTCAGTTTGCGAACCTCAGACTAATTCCTTCTGTATTTAGATTTGAGTCAAATTCCGGTCTGCTTCAATGATTGGTAATGTTTATTGTTTAGATTTTGTGAGAACGCTGACTCTGTTAAAAATCATGTTGATCAGATAAAATCAATATTTGTTTTTGGAACATTTCTTTGTGGACAAAAATAGGTTGGCACGCCGGATTAAAACCCATTCATCTCAATACAAATGTTTGTTTTTGGATCATGTATTTACCAAATTTCTGTTGATGAAAAATCTGGTGGATCATCTTTGATTTGGTGGAATATTAATGGGGGAGCCGATTTGATTTGATCACTTCTTGTTTTATTGTATTTCAGTATCATCCGGACGTATGCAGAGGAGGCCATTGCAGTGTCCAATTCCAACGCATCAATGAAGCTTATGATGTATGTTATCAAACCCCACCCCTTTTCTCTCTATTTTGCTGGCTTTTTTGGTTTTGTGTTTTTCATGGTCATTAGTTATGATCAAAGTTATATGTATGTTGGTTCATATTGTTTGCGTTTTCGCTAACTAGATGGAGTTATGGACTACAAGCTAATGGTAATAGTCAAGTTGTTTCTACGTATTTTAGTTGATGTAGGTGAGAAGAATGATCTGCCTAGAAATCCGTAAAAACATGGGCTTTAGTCCATTTATTTTAATGGAAACGCACCACAATTACCTGGTTCAGTAGGAAGGTGTTATTATCGAATTAGGATTAGCCCAGTTAGTCACGCTTGTACATTGTTTATTGAGAGGTTAAGGGGTCAAATGAATTTAAAGTCTCATGTATTTTTTATGGTTAGTTTATTTCTTTGCCGTAATGGGGTATTTCTTGGGTTGTTTAATATCGAACTTAGGTCGGTTATTGTGGCTCTGACAAAACTGATTCGGTGTCGTGTATTGATTCGGTGTCGTGTATCGTAACTCTTTGAATTAAAATTCTCATGCCGGTTGACACATAAAAAAAAAAAGAGGGTTGGAAAAGCATCATTGTCATTTGTAGTTGAGGTTGGCTTTTGAGATAACTTGTTGCTTAAACAAATTGACCCATAGCCTAACTTGCCAATAATTGGACCTTTGTTTACGATTGCAGCAATGTGGACCTTATTAATCAAATGCCTCGTGCGTTACAAGTTCTTTTTCTGGAAACAAATAATATTCATAAGCAACCACTTGTGCTTTATGACTTTTGGATAGCCTTTGGTGTTGATATAGACAGCTGAACTGATTTAAGGGTAATTTGGGAGTTCACAATAGTCAACATTCTGCTCTGGGATGTGATCTTGTTTCACTATAGGATGTTTGTGTAGAATCTTAAAATTTTGCCCCCGTAAAGGCTAAACCATCAACCAAAATGTGGGCCTTGTTCTGATCATTTTCATTTGACTTTGAGGTTTCCCTTTCATCTTTCGGAATCTTCTTTGTAATCTTGATATGTCTGTCGTCTTCATTGCGATTCTGTGATTTATTTGGCTTCACCGTGTTGCAATACGTTGTATTGAAGAATTTGCCAAACCTGATTCGAGTGATCATCATCCCTTTTAGACCAGAATTGAAGTTACAAAAGCCGTTTAGTTTTGTATGACCTAATGGTTTCGTTAATCTGGTATGTGGTGCAGATGGTGATGAGTAATTTGAGAGGAGAGTTAACCAGACCAGAGATGAAGATGTACGAGCCGTCCGATGCAGGAACTCATGAACCTAAGACGGGGACGTACGACTGGAACGGTGCGATGGACGACCCTTTTTGGGACGAGTCAGACGTATGGTTGGGAGTCGGGATGTGAAAGGAGCATGGGTTCTCAACTACTCATCTATCATTGATCCCAATGACTGAAAATTATTAGGGCCATGTAAATGTGAAAGTTTTAAGAACCTCCTCTTGCATCAATCAAAATGGGGTTTGATGTTTGTGTGTATTGAAGTGAGGGAGTTTACTTGATGGTTAATTGAAATGTAAATATGCGGTGATTAATAAATATGCTGAAGGCGATTTATTGTTTTTTGTAACTATACTTTATTAAGTCCCAACCAAACAAACTATGTCAAGTAGACTCCTGGCTGTACAGCTATACTCTTTAATTTCATAGGAGAATTACAAAATATGAGAAAGAGAGAAGAAAGCAGGAAAAACCTATACAGGAAAGTGAAGGCAAAACCTAGCCATCACTAGCACTCATCAAAGAGAAGCAAAAAACACAGACCAACAAAAAGCAACCTTCAACACACCATCACAACCCTTCTCATAGAGCTAAGGAGGGGTCCCTTGGGGCCTATATTGCTGGGGGTTGTTAAGAACTGGGATAAGAGAGGGAGGGGATAAGGGCAGGAGAGGGATAAGGGAGAGGGGGAGAGCTTTTGCCCTTGGAGGGACCTAATCCACCCCCTAGGGTAAGCTTATACGGGTGGGGAGAAAGGAAAGGAAGACCAAATTGACCCTCAAATCTTTTTTTGTATTTCTAATGTAATTATTTAATGAGGGTAATTAAGTAAATTCATACATCATCCACTCTTATCCACCCATATCAACTGCTACTCAAACTAAGTATAAGCTAAACCTCCCTCTTAGCTAATTCTCCCTCATAACATATTCACCTCTTATAATCTTTGTTTCTTATCCACCCAAAACCTTATCCGTCCGACAAACGGGCCCTTAATAGAGTTCAGGATATCCAGAACAACTTGACCACTAGCCACTATTTTATGTTGAAATACGAAGATTTCGTTCCTTCCAAATGAAATAAACAGTCGCAGCTGAGAAACATTTCATAATTAGGTTTTGCCCGTGGCTACAACATTATCCACGTCGACATGAGTGATTACTTGGAAAATAAATTGATGGCATTTTTGTAATAAATTTGAAAGAGTGGGGGTACATTCTTAAGAATAGAAGAACACACATTAGCTATTGAATCAATTCAATCCTAACTATTACAACAATTTATCTTTTGAGGATCCTACACCCTCCTGTTTTGTACTATTAGATTCTACTCTTGAAGCCATCCCCTTTTGACAGATTGGACAAACCACTCCAGCAAAGCTCCCAATTGGTGGTGTTGGCCCTCCAGTAGAAGACGACTTACTCCACACAGTGGACCACACAGATGTTGAAGTATATAAGAGCATTCAAAGAAGAGAATAAGTGCTTATGGGTTTCCTTCTCACACAGCCACATAAAGGGCTGGTCTCATCCGCAGCCATCCCCCATTGATTGATGGGCAATCTGTCCTTAGTACTAAGTTTCTCTTGAGCAGCTAACCAAATGATGAAAGCCCAACGTGGAACATTTTTAGTAAACCAAACCAATTTTTTCCAAAGACTGAATAGGAAATTTTGTCCTCACTCCTTAGAGCTAGGAAGCCACACAACCAAATCCTCAGTAGTACAATCAGGATGGAAGGTTTGTTAGCCCAAAGGTTTTTATGAATACCTTGTTGATTTTGATGATAACAAATATATTTTATTGAAGAAGAAATATAATTAATATTGTGATATTTGGTACTCATTTGAGTTAATGTTTATTTTGTAGGATTTGGTTGAAGTACACATGGACACGTTACTACACCAAATCACTATCTCAATAGCCAAGATAAAATGAAAGGAGGAAGATTAAGGACAAATCTTCTTCTAACTTAATTGGCTAGAGAATGATTCAAATGAAAGAAAGTATTGGGTGATAATTTTGTGAGAGTAAATTTCCAACGGCTAGTGGAAATTCCCTTGCACATGCATTTCAGTGGGAAAATGGAAACTAGATAATTGATTGATTGGAGAATATTGAGGATGAAAGAAAGATATTTTCGGGAAACAAGAAAGGAGCTGATTAATTACTTGATTTGTGGAAGGAGCCTATTCTTCCCAACGGCTACTAATCTTCAACGGTCAAATGGGCTTCATTCTTGAAGGATATATATAGTCGTGTGTCGAAGGAAGAAAAGCAAGATGATCTCTTGAAGAAAAATTGCAGTGATCGAGCTACTCTTGAATATCCGTTAATCATCTCTAAAGCCTTGTCCTGAATATCTTATTACACTAGTTTGAGTGTTGTTTTTTGAACATCAATTGTAAAAGGGATTGTACACCCTTGTTCGTATTCTTGAGAGAATTATTTTTTGTGAGTGGTTTTGGAGAGAAAATCACTTAGAGTTAGGTGTTACTAGCACCGGAGTCAAAACTAGTTGGGTTAGGTGTGACTAGCACCGGAGTCAAAATTAGTTGGAGCGATTGGGGATAGATTGCTCGTTGTAAAGGTTGTCTAGCACCCGCAAAGCTAGAAGATTGTAACTATTGGAGATAGTGCAGCAAATCCCGAGTTGGACACTTGGGGAGTGGACTAGGCCGTGAAGTTGCGGACCGAACCACTATAAATCCTGGCGTTCGATTCTCTCTTCCCTACTCTCGTTATTTTCAGTTTTGCATATCAATATTGCATGAGTAGAATAGTATATCATTGAAATTGGAATTGTGGTTGAATAGATTAAAATTAGTTTTTAAAATTCCGCGTTATATTTGAGATACCCAATTCACCCCCCTCTTGGGTTGCTATTTGGACCAACAAGGTTGCAAGAGTTTTGGCTGATAATGGATTGAGTGATTCTATTTCTTGATCTTGGCCACCTCTATTGACCTTGATGGATTATAGACGAAATACTTTAGATTCAGGAAACACTAATATTATAAACCACTTCTTCTCCAAACCTTTAGTACAAGGGTTCTAAAGGGTGCCAGTTGTCAATCCAAAGGAATGTAGACTGACGATTACTCTGTAATAAACTAAAGGTTATTATGAGATGAGTTATGGTTTGCCACTTTTAATCTTTTATTAGCTTGACATGGAGAGGGTGCCAATGTCAACCCAAAGGAATGTAGATTGACGATTACTCTGTAATAAACTAAAGGTTAGTATGAGATGAGGCATGGTTTGCCACTTCTAATCTTTTATTAGCTTGACATGGCGTATTAGGATTAAATCATATATTTGGGTAGTGTACAAGACGAAGATAAAAGGTTTTGAAAAATAAATAAGGGGAGTTGACTTTTATTTAAGTTGTTAAAACATGAATAGATAAAAAAATCCAAGTCCTTTTTCTTTAACTAGACAAGATACACCTCCCCATCTTCCTAAAATAATTTAGTTTTTTGAATCACATAAGCTAGAAAAGCTAAATAAGTAATTATTCATAATTGTTAACAAACACTCTTTATTAATTTTTTAAAGCAAATGTGCTAAATAAATAGATTATAGTAGTAAGTTCTAGCAAACAAGGCCAATAATCAATTAACTTGATTTTTGTGCATGAATGATTTCTATACAAAAATTTACCCGGTTCCATTTATGATATAAAAATGCGATAAAATAATTAAGCACTCTGGCCCTATCCATTATATTTCTTGACTACAACCGATATTAAATAGGGTATTTCATAAATTAAGGGAGGGTCAACTTTTCATTTATATTTTGTAAGGTAGTTTTTCCCTTCAAATTTACTACTATGCCAACATTCCTCAAATTTGTATTTAAGTTTGAGTTGGTCCATTGAAATGTTTAGTAAATTTTTTTATCTAGATGCAAGCAAAAGTACAAATAAAAAAAGAGTCCATAACACAATTTGGAAAACATGATTTTGGACCTAAGCCATTCGATATGCTTGAACCTATCGGAATCGAATGGTCGTGACACAATAATTCTTTAGATTGTGTTTTAAAGTACGAATTGAATCCTCATCGATTTTTAATTTGGACCTAATAAGACACTTTAAATATGAATCATTCTATTGTTGTAATGCATTGATTCTTTCTTACAAGTGAAGTAAAGTACAGTTGGTGCTTCTTTTGTACCATTATGCACATGAGCATAGTTCGATTCCCGTAAACACTCACCCATCTCTTCAAATTCCATAGGATAGAATAGATTAGAATTAGAATTAACGAATGTCAAAAAAAAAAAAAATTGATTCTTAGAGATAAAAAATCTCTAATCAATTTCGAACCATTGATTACTCATATAGTAGTTGAAAATTTGGACTCTCTTTCCCGGTCCAAAAATCCGAACGCATTTTAAGTGATAAAATCGCTTTGTTTGGTTTAGATTTTATAAAGTTATTTTTGAGAGTTAGAGTGGTAACAAATGGAGAGAGATAAAGAGAAAATTTTATTAAAAATTATGCCGAAAGTTAAAAGTTACTCTCAGAGTATTAAACCAAACAGAATGAATACCACCACGTAGAACCACCGTGACACTCAAAAATTTCCCGTAACACCAGTTGGTACTAGGCACACAAAAATTTTCTCGTGTGTTTATATTTAGGTGGGACATATCTTTTTTTGATCCGCAGGTAGGACATATAGAAGGCGGAAATTTTTTCAGGGCCGAGCGGGTATCACGTAATGCCCGTTCGTTCATCTGAGTCATCCATCACGTGTTTGAACGGCTTATATTTGGAGAAAGAAAATGTTGGGAAGGAAGGAAAAATAGAGTTTAAATCTGAACTATCCAAAAACGTATCGAATGGCTCGGATGCGCCAAGTGAGAACCGAGAAGAACATCCTCACTGGATACTGAAAAATCACGGGAGGCTTTTCTAGGGAAAGTTCGATGGAAGTTCAAGAACTTGGTCTTTATTTGGGTCAGGCTTCATTCGAGGGTCCTACCCGCTCTGAAAATCGTATGAACTGCGAATCGCTCAAGCTGTTTGTATCTATCTGCGTACGAATCTATCGGTTTTAACGATCTTCTTCAATCTCTTTGCAAGTTCTTGAATCATTCTACGGTTGATGAAGCGCGACAATTCCGTTAGTACCAGCAGAAACCCTAACTTTCCCATTGGAGGTAACCGCCTCTAATTTCCTCTCCTCGACTCGTTTGTTCTTGTGTTGTTAATTTAGAAAACAATTACTGGAAGCAGTTTTCGTTCTGTTTTACGAATCATGCTTAGTGAATTGAGCTCAATCTGTTAAGTACTGTTCATTGGCCTCCGAGTTCGGGTGGCGAGTATCTGAAGGAGCGAAGAAGCTCCCTTTGTTGGAATCGAATCCCAATTCGGTTTATATGTTTCCTGATGAATTTGCTGAATTAGGAAACGGTTCACATGTTTGTGATTGTTGGTGGTGCGATAAAAGAAGTGACCGCTTCAACTTCAAAGTTCAGGGATTTAACGCGTTTTAGCTGTAATTATTCTGGAAAGGTCAATATGGAAAAATGAAAACAAATATTTGTTTTTGCTATTAAGTTGCCGATTGTCTCTAAAAGTTTAAGCTGTTAGGGAATGGGTCAATAATATAAAAGGAAGTATGGAGATGTGTAATAAATTCCCTCATGTGTTACCCCATCTTGGATGTGGAGATGCAAATGGTCATACGGACAAACGTAATCTAAACCGCAAGAAGTGCAATCAGAGAACCGATGTAACCAGAGAGACTTGAATTCACAACCTCCTAGCTATAAAACCATGCTATGTAAGCAATTGGTATTAAGCTTCTATGAAGTGGGTCAAATGAAGAATATCAAGCCATCAAAGGTTTACATACGGAAAAAAGTTTTTGCTCATGTTAACTATTCTCATTTCATTTTGTCATTCCTTGCAGCATTCAAAGTTCCATATCGATGGCAGACCTCAAAGAACGCCTGCTCCCGCCAAAACCTGCTTCGGTCGCCAATCTTAGAGATTCATCTTATCGCCCCTCTGCCTCTGTGCATCAACCCTTTCTTGGTGTGGATGTTACAGGCTTGAAAAAGCGTGGCCAAGGCCTTCGATCGTGGATCCGGGTTGATGCATTAGGGAATTCCCAAGTCATCGAAGTTGACAAGTTCACTATAATGCGTCGATGTGATCTTCCTGCACGAGACCTACGCCTGCTTGATCCGCTATTTGTGTACCCCTCAACAATCCTTGGCAGGGAGAAGGCTATTGTCGTAAATTTGGAGCAGATTCGATGTATTATCACGGCTGATGAGGTTCTGCTTTTGAATTCGCTTGATAGCTATGTGTTCCAGTATGTGGTGGAGCTACAAAAGCGATTGACAACGGCAGGGGTGGGTGAGGTTTGGCGGTCAGAAGGTACTGACTTGAGTAGCAGGAGTGGAAATAGGAGTTTTGATAGTTTGTTTGGGAGCACATCGCCAGATTACTTGCCCTTTGAGTTTAAGGCTCTTGAAATTGCTCTAGAGGCTGCTTGTACTTTTCTGGATTCACAGGTGCGTGGCAGAACAGATTGTAGGATGCATATGTTTGAAATTTATGGCAACAAACTGTTTATATGCGCATAAGTTGTGGCATGAATGAGTTCCTTATGAAAGCTAAATACTTTAGTTTCTAGACCCTGCCACACTTGAGAGAAAATCATTGGAGGCATCCCTATCTTAAAGGCTACATTTCATGAAGGTCTTCTGACATTTTGTTTCCCAAAATTTGAGAAGGCATTTTCCAAAAGATTTTTGTGGCGACATTACATTTGGATTACGACTACTTAGGCCTTTTGTTGGCATTCGCTCATCGTCAGCGCCCTTAAATCTTCTGGTGATAGCATAGTTTCTGGGTCTTTTGTGTGTTGCGGATCAGTACTCTGTGTTTTCTGTTCCTTAGACCTTTATTGGTCTTCGCTCGTTGCCAGCGCTCTTTATCTTGTGGCAATAACAGAGTTGTACTTTTCTTGCTATGAATGAAGTTTCTCGCGTTTCCACCAAAAAAGAAAGAAAGAAAAGGATATCTCATGCTGCGTCTTATGTATCCAACTAGCTTTAGGTCCTATAATGTGGAAAATGGAAAGAATTGGTCAACTTGGGAGTTTGCTGGTTTCGCAAAGGTACAGTGATCTTTGAGTGAAATATATCTATGAATTAGACTCTCTAAAACTGGAAATGATTTGTTAATTTGTCCTTGTTGGATTGCTAGCTCTCTTTCTAATGTGACATGCAAGTATATTATCGTTTATTGCTTGCATTGCCTCTGAGTCAAAAGTCGGTTCCTCATGGGTTTTTACAGTTTGTGTATTAGTCATTTATGAATTAATCAGGCAGCAGAATTGGAAATCGAAGCATATCCCCTTCTAGATGAACTGACATCAAAGATCAGTACCTTAAACTTGGAGCGTGCACGGCGACTGAAAAGCAGACTTGTTGCCCTAACTCGACGAGTACAGAAGGTTTTTGTACTTCTCTGCGATTGGTTTTCCATTTTCTGTCCACAAGGGCACATATCTCTGATTCCTCCTCCCCCTCTCCATTTTTGTGTAGGTTAGAGATGAGATAGAGCAGCTAATGGATGATGATGGAGATATGGCTGAAATGTACCTTACTGAAAAGAAAAGGCGGATGGAGTTATTTTTCTCTGGGGATCAATCCGTAACGGGATTCAGATCTTCTGACGGTGTTCAATCTGTTTCTGCTCCAGTTTCTCCTGTATGTTCACCCCCTGATGGTAGTAGGAGGCTCGAGAAGAGCTTGAGCATTGCCAGGAGCAGACAGAGTGCGAGGAGTACAGAAAGTGGGACAGAGAGGATCGAAGAACTGGAGATGTTGTTGGAGGCTTATTTTGTTGTCATTGACAGCACCCTCAACAAGTTGACATCTGTATGTACTCTAATTGTTATGCTTGCTTTTGTCTTCTGTACTTACCGTTAATTTAGTTGGAAACAGTTTATCAAATCAGCTTATTTTTTCCTTCATTTCAGCTGAAGGAGTACATTGATGACACGGAAGATTTCATCAATATTCAGCTGGTATGAATCCTTACCATCTCAGCTAAAACATGAGTAGATTAGATATAGATTATGGGTATACAATACTTGATTTAACTTAAGTATAGACAAATTAAGTGTGGTGGTGGCACCTTTGCTAGTTATTAATTGGGAACTATCATACAGTTCTAGAATGAAATGGCATTTTAAACTTAAGCAAAAAGGCATATTATGCTTTCTTTACAAAGTTGACTGATGTGACAGCTTTTGATTGGGTTCTGTTTGAGTGGGGCATAGCAGCTTCCAATCGTGAGCTGTCGTGCTATTGAGTTCTAGACTTATATTTCACTGTTCCAAAGTTAAATATTCCTTTATAAGTACCCTTAAATTGCAAGTAAAGCAGGTTGTAGCGGGAGCTTTTCGATTGACTAGCAATAAGCTCATTGTTGAACAATAACAGAAAACATTCTATTAGATCATTGTTATGTTGTTGAAGATTGACGAGAAATCAAAGAGCATGTCTGGGTTCTGAGATATTGATTGGGAGTTTCTGTTATTCGTTTTTCAGGATAGTGTCCGAAACCAGCTTATCCAGTTTGAGCTGCTGCTAACAACCGCAACGTTTGTCGTTGCCATCTTCGGAGTGGTAGCGGGTATATTTGGCATGAATTTTCCAATAGCTTTGTTTGATGACACGGGTGCATTCAAATGGGTGCTACTGATAACTGGAGTAACAGGGGCTTTCATATTTTGTTCATTCTTGTGGTTTTTCAAGCATAGAAGACTGATGCCGCTGTAAATTGGTGAAGGAAATTGCAAAACTCTTGGAGCTAAGTTAATGCAATAAGTATCACGTTTCATTGACCATAGAAAAAGAAAAATGTTTTGGATTACAGATTTCTGGACTTTGACCAACATGTGTTCACTGTTCACAGCACTGCTCATAGAATAACTAGAAAATAAAGGTGGATAGCCTTGAGACCAATTCTTTCCTTGTAAACCGGGTTTTTTCATTTAGCTTATTTTCTCCTTTCCCTTAGCAGGGATGGAGTCTTTTTGAGTATGTAGAGGTTTTCAATGGGATGCCCTTGCCTTCCCTCTTTCTTGGTTGGTAGTATCTTTTTTGCAATGGGTGATGGTTTATCAGTCTGAAAGACACACAAATGATGAAATGCTTTTTGTTGAAAGCCACAAAGTTTTATGGACCGATTACGTAAATATATGCAAGTATTAAAGGTTGATGCAAGAATTAAAGGTTGAAGAGGCCATCCAAAAAATCCAAAAACCAGATCGTGGCAACTAGCAGTAGATTAAGCAGTCGAAGCTTAGCCAGTAGCAGTAGCAGTAGCATTACAAGTGGGAGTAGTTCTTCTTATCAGATGAAATAATGTTTTTACTTTTGAGGCATTCATCGATTAGACCTACTAGTTTTTATGGTTGAAGGTTCTAGTATTGTCAGCCGTATTTATTTATTATCCTGTAATATCAGCTAAGCCGATTGCTCCTACTCTCAATTGTTACTCTGCGCTTTCACTCCCACTCATCATTTTTACGAATTTTAGTAGTTTGCAATGTTTTTCAAAGGCGTTTTAACACCCACTTTTCCGCTCGAGATCGTGCATGTGGATTTCGTGACTTAGGTTATGAGTAATTATTCGGTGACTCTTATGGTGGGTCCCACGTTAACCGAGATACATACATACATATCCGTATATACACATGATGTATTATTGGGGTCAAAAAATGTAAAAGTACAACCACCACCACAACTATGGTGAACCAAAAGCAGACTCAACACAGCAAAACACCACCAACCCAGACCATAGTAGGACCAAAAGTAGGCCCACCACAGGTAGCATCTTCAGCATCTACCAATTGGTTACCATTGGATTCCTAATAGCAATCAACCACAATTCTCTTACTGTTTTTTTTTTCCCAAACCGACAGTGGTGTCCGAGTCAGTTTACGTGCATCTCAATTAATCAATTGCACGGTCCAGTCAAAGGCAGGCTATCCACACTAGAACTAGAGAATTTACAAGAAATTACTTTATTGTGTCCTGACCCAAAGAATTGAACCTTGGTTAGGGGAGCAATCCCCTTACTACCCGTCAGCATCATTTGCAGAACCAGAAAATGAAAATCAACACAGTAGAAGTCAACTTTATGGAAGCCAAGATGCTCCCTAAGCCTGAATAGGGAACCATCCAAACACTATTCTTATCAGTTATATGTTTGAAATCGTACCAAGCCGTTTATTTGATCAAGATAAATGTGACTCGTTCACTGACTTACCGATATTCGCGATCCACTTGATCCTTTTTAGAGCTGTTCTACATTTTGAAATCTCCGTAAAAAAGGGAACGGTGCGGATCACATTGCCTAACTCGAAACAAAGCCCATTTGGAAGGCACAACATTTCTTGTACCTGTTCTCTTTCGTTAATCTGGTTTCCTGTTTTCCTTTCTCGAGAGGAAAAGTGGAAACAGCCCAAATTTCTCAACCAAAATATATACTGGAACATGGAATCCAAGAAACAATGCCGTTTTTTCTTTTTTCTTGTTTTTTGGTTCGTTAATTTGTTTGCACAAGGTCAAATCCAACCATACCAACCATAACCTAATTAACTAAACTTGTCGGAAAAATAATATTTTTTTTTGGAAAGGACTCCAAGAATAATGATTTTATAATGAATAAAGGCGTGCGCAAATTGTAGTGGACGACCCCAGTTGGTAATTTCGATGGAAGAGGTTGTCAAACGTGTGGGTAATATTGGTGCAAAAGTCATCCTAGTCGATGACGTGGATAAATAGAGATTCTTCAAGTCACAGTACTATGTCATTGTCTTTAAAATGATATCTGCCTCCACTAATTCGAGAGAATTCGGTGTATATCAGGTTACAGCGAAGTTGCCTCAAAAATAAATTGAAACCCAGTCTCCAACTGTTGTCTAACTGCATTATGCACAAACAAAGAAAAACCTGAATATCTTTGGATTTTGAGAGCTCTTTAAATATAATCATAGGAGATAATTCTAGAGAGAAACAATAATCAGAATGATTCTGATTATCTCTTCTCTTTCAATTGGTAAAACCATTTGCCTTTTATAGGCATAGATTGTGACCGTTGGCCAAATATTGCACATGTTTGATTAAATGCAATAGTCATGTCTATTTATGATGTAGAGCATGTGGAGGCCCAATTCCATGATCAGTTGGACCGAGCCAAGCCCTGAAAGTCTAAACGGTGTTTAGTTTCAGATTACCCGAATTGGTTAAATTCGGGCGAGCTCGGAATAGGCCCAAACTTGGTGGGCTGACTTATTTTCGCGCTCCGGTCCATACTCATCAACCATGAACGGTGTTTTTAGGCCTAATTCCTTCGTTTAGGCTTTCAATTGCGTTATTTTGCCGTTTTAGGAAAGATTTGATTCGTTAATAACTCTTAGTCCGTATTTCCTTTAAAGTTGATTCTTTTTGGAAAAGTCTTGTTTTTCTTTCCCGTTTTCAATTTTAGGAAAAGCCCCAAATTATGGGACTTTTTATTTTCCAAGTTTATTTTTAGGGTTTCTAGGGTTTTGCCTATATATAGGTTTGTAACTTAGGGTTTATGCAGCTTTTTGATTAATAATATTGCAAAGAATTTCTCTTTCATTCTTGTGCGCAAGAATTGCTCGTTGCGACGGGTTGATTATCTCGTTTGGATTAGTACGCTAACTAATCTCTTGTGAATTCCGCTGCGTCAATTTATAATAGTCATGTCTATTCATTCGACCCTAATGGTCACACCTTTTGGTTTGGGAATGTCTATTCATTTAACCTGAATAGACACATCTTTTGTGCTTAAATCCAATGTTCACGTCTATTTATTTAACCTGAATAGTCATGTCTCTTAGATTAAAACCGTTCACCAATATTTACATTTAATATCCATTAAATATTTTGGAAATGTTCCAACAGGTAAAAATATTGCAATGGAAAAAAAGAAAATCGGAAAAGAATGCCCCGAGGTTTGCGTTGCGCAGTCGGGTCCAATTGTGACTGGGTTGTAGGGCTGTTCCTTGGTTATTAAAAAAAAGCATTGTGAATAAAACAATGCCATCAACACAACTTCAAATCACAACTGCGTCGGGAGCCGTTCAATGCATATGGGTCCATATGCATCGAATGGATTGTGTCTTGGCCTTTAACCTGAAGGGATACGCTTCTTTTTTTTTACCAATGCCGGGATTTAAGAGCTTGATCCCTATTAGGTTTAATGTCCAAAATTTTTTCTAGGCGATATCAACTGATTGTATGTGGCCAGTCTATACAAGGCTTTCCTCTAGCTTTCAATTGGCCAGCCCCTCAGCTGAACGATATGATGGGTCCCTTAAAAATTAGTAGAGACGAGCGTAAGTTGATCCAGACACTAATTTATAAAAGAAAAAATGAATTGGCCCTACTTTCTTTCTTCAGTAGAAAGGTGGGAACGAAGGTACTATAAATTGATTGGCTCTGGTTCTAAATTCCCTTGAAAGAAGAAGAACAATTGCAAAGAAAAAACATGGAGCCGAGTTACGGTACTGTCAGTAAAGAAGAAGAAGAGAATTGTCTCTATGCAATGCAATTGGCAAGCTCCTCAGTGCTGCCAATGGTGCTGAAGGCAGCAGCGGAGTTGAAAGTATTCGATATCATAGCCAAGGCAGGTCCCGGAGCGCAACTCTCCCCCTCTGAAATTGCGTCTCGTTTGCCCGATTCATGCAACCCGGGCGCCCCAGAAATGCTGGATCGGATGCTGCGCCTCCTGGCCAGCTACTCGATTCTCACGTGCTCAGAACTCTCCTCTGATCAGCCCCCTCCTGCTGCCCTAGTCGGGCAGAGAAGGTTGTATGGGCTGGCACCCGTGGCCAAGTACTTTGTTTCCGACCAAGATGGAGTCTCGTTGGGGCCTTTCTTGTTTTTGCTTCAGGACAAGGTCTTCATGGACAGCTGGTAATTCATTCATATTCATATCCATAGTTCCTCTGCCCTATAATTTCCAAATTTTCGTACGAATTCAAAGATCTCATTTAGTTATGAAGTAAATTATCTAGGTACGAACTAAAAGGGGCGGTCACGGAAGGGGGAATCCCATTTGATAAGGTTCACGGGATGCACGCGTTCGAGTACCCAGGGAAGGATCCCAGGTTCAATGAGGTATTCAACAAGGCGATGATCAACCACACCACAATTGTGCTCAGCAAAATCTTGCAGTCCTCGTACGAGGGTTTCGAGCAAGTTCAGAAGCTTGTTGATGTCGGCGGTGGTCTTGGAGTCACCCTCAACTTGATCACTTCCAAATACCCACATATCAAGGGTGTTAATTTTGACCTTCCACATGTGATCCAACATGCCCCGCCCTATCCCGGTACGATTTATGATTCATTTCTATTTGATTACTGAGTATTAAAAAAGGGCAACAAGCAGCTATGGTAATACAAATTCGATGCAGGTGTGGAACATGTTGGAGGGGATATGTTTCAAAGTGTACCCAAAGGAGATGCCATCTTCATGAAGGTAAGTTTTATTTTTCAAACCACTCATGTATATATCGCCTTATATGTTCATGGGGTAAAAAATGGTCATTAACCAGAAAGCATTGAACTTTCAGTAAATAGTGTTTTTTTTTTTTTTTATCGGAATCGGGGTTCTTGTAGTGCGCTACTCTGTAATACACCCTGTGCCCTACCCTGTAGTGTAATCGGTGTTCAGATGCGCGCTATAGGGTGCATTACAGGTAGCACACTACAGGACGCTTGGGTCTTTTTTCACAAAGTTAACTTTGTCAACACTTAGAAAAGGATAAGATGTTTTCCGTTAATGACGCATCGATCTAATGTAACTAATGATGATGATGGCGATGTCTGCGGTGATACATAGTGGATACTTCATGATTGGAGCGATGATCAATGCCTGAAGTTGCTAAAGAATTGTCACAAAGCTCTACCAGACAATGGGAAGGTAATTGTGGTGGAGGGAATTCTCCCAGTGATCCCAGATGGTAGCGCTGCAACCAAAGGCATTTTTCAACTCGACTTGGTGATGATGACTCAAAACCCTGGAGGGAAGGAGCGCACGAAACAGGAGTTTGTGGCCCTTGCCACTGGAGCTGGGTTTTCTGGCATCAGATTGGAATGCTTTGTCTGCAACTTTTGGGTCATGGAATTTTACAAGTAGTGTGCGACCCACCTATAGACTTGACCTACAACTTGCATTAATTCCTATTATGGTTTTTGTTTAAGAAAAATAAAATGATAAGAGCAGGTAATCGAGGATTTCAACGTTTGTATTCGAGAATGTATGGGTTTTTTTCCGTCATTTATAACAAGATTGTTGGGCTCATACTAGGACCTCAAATGATCTTTCTACCTTGTCCCGGACGGGATTCTCATATCGGCACCTAGTGTTGTAGTTTGGTACACTCTTGTATTTTGCGATATAATCTTTGCCTTCGGGCTTAAATGAAATTGTGACTGATTCAAAAAATAAAAAAAATACTATGACCTCAAATCAAACGCACTAACACTCACGAATCAAACATGAGAGAAATACAAGAACTTCCGAGAGAAAACTTCCACGATAATCACAATTTTTTACAAAAATGCTCACCGGAGGAGGAGTGTCCACACACCAGAGCTCACACTCAACTCGCATTCTGGTTCTCTCTAATCCTCACCACACTCACTGTTTGCCACACCCAAAAAAAAACAGAATACAAATATCCTATATATAGGACTTGGGAGAAGAGGCTCCAACAGCCATAATTTGGATATGGCACACCATCCAAACATGGCTCCTCTTCAATGCTCTGTTTTTTCTGTTCTGATCCCAGCTGCTCACATTGCAGCTTCCAGAAGATAAGGCCCTTGATTTGTGAGTCAATTTCCTCACAAAGATTATTCTATTATTATAATATAAAATATGGCAAAAAGTAAAATAAAATAAAATCAAGTAATGGGTCATAATCTTTGACCATCTATTCCGTTCATAAAATTAACATCTAATCGTAGTTTTTTTTTTTTTGGGGTAAAATCTAATCGTAGTTGTTGATTTCCTTAATTCAACAAGAAACTGCAAATTCGCTGCCACGCACGTAGATGAAGCATATGACGTTTTTGTCCTTTGCTTTATGTTTCCTTTTAAAATAAGTTTACAAATTCAACTTTAAAACACAACTCTGTCCACATGGTTGATGTTGTGTCCAAAGTTTGTCTATGTGTATCGAACGGCTCCCAACGTATTTGTGTCCGAAGTGATATTTTAAAGCTTGTTTTTTTTTTTATAGGATATTTTAAAGCGTGTTTGTAGAATTGTTCTT
>BPLS01028353.1:0-18954 GCA_019656275.1 Rhododendron kiyosumense | reverse complement strand
ATTAGGCTGTTTTTTGGTATATCGGCTTCAATCTTAATTACGAACACAAAATCATGACGATTACAACAATACGTTACCATGACGATTACAACAATACATGACCGTTCCTAATCTAGCTTCGATCCGAATTTTCTTCATTGTTCAAGTTAGCCAATGAAGCCAACAAAAAGTCAATTCTTCTATGTATCTTGTTTCACGTACATGGTCAAATGACCATAAAAAAAAAAAAACAAACTCAAACCTCTACATACATAAATGGTTAAATTACCACGACGATACATGGTAACATTACCATGTCGACTACAACAATACATTACTCTTAACATTGAAATCAGGGAATTGAACACGCACAACAAAACAAAAAAGAAGATATCACATTAGGCTGTTTTTTTGGTATAGTGGCTTCAATCTTAATTAGGAACACGAAATCATGAATTGATGAATGTCAGAATCAATCTCACATAACCCAGTCAATTACCCAACTGATTTAGCACAATGGGCATAAAATTTAGCACAATGGGCATAAACAAATCAGATCTATAAGCGTAACCTATCTCCAACTA
Organism: Rhododendron kiyosumense; assembly: GCA_019656275.1. Lineage (NCBI taxonomy): Eukaryota > Viridiplantae > Streptophyta > Magnoliopsida > Ericales > Ericaceae > Rhododendron > Rhododendron kiyosumense. The sequence goes on along the minus strand of BPLS01028353.1, from coordinate 18,391 downwards.
GGAAAACCCAAAAACACAACCGAAAAACAAAATGGGGTTTAAGGGATATACGTACGAATTCTGGCCATGTCTGTTTGGTCACCTTCTTCTCCGATGCTTTCTTCAACCACGAACGACTTGATTGATTGTTTCCGTCGCTTAGTTTTCCGGTAAAAACCCCATTCGGAAAGGATGGGTGAGTGCATTAGCCGTTGGTCGCCGCCTGTAATCGGAAAAATGGAGGACGGACGGGATTGGGTTCTCCGACTGGTTTGGGTTTATACCGATGAGGGTTTTTCAAAAACTTTCAGCCCCAAAATCGAAAGGATTGTTTCCGTTTAGGATGGATATGTCGATTGATATCAATCACGACAATCACGGGACGAGGAGGCGAGGATTTCGCAGAACTGATACCCAGAAGGAACGATAATCTCGCGAGGATGAAATTGTTTATTAGTTCGTCCCCAAATTTTGTTCTCTATATATATAATAGATATAATATATTATAATAGGTAAAACAACAAGTAAGGGGCAGAAAAGGAATAAAACATAATAGGAGGATGGATTCATAAAGATCCAAAAAGGGGAGGACGAAATCATAAAACTGTTAGTCTTCTAGGATGATTAATTAAGCCTCCCATGTTTTTTTTTGTCTTTACAATTTTACAATCACAAGAGGGACAATTATATACAACAAAAAAGTGTGTAAATTAAGTCATTCTGGACGTGTAGCTCTTCCTAAAATTGTATCCACGCGTAAGTCTCCCTTTCTGTGTAAGATTTATGAAATCCCATAAATGAGAAAAATTTATTTGAAACCAAAAAAAAATATATATATGTGAAAGGAAATGTTCTCTTAGTTATATCCATATAACAAGGGAGGGGTTTTTCTCAATAAAATATTCTTTTCCAAATAAATCTGAACCCTCCATTTCAATAAATCCAACGGTCTAATTCTATCCCTCTCACAAACTAACTTTTGGATGGCATGTTTTGTAAATAATGTGCAATCCATGGGCTAATAACTAAAATGGCATTTTGGTGAAAAGAACTAGGTATCTTCGTTCAAATTTGAAACGATCTCAGCCTCCAATATACATCTTCTCTCTCTTACTTTCCCTTTCTCTCTCTCTCTCTCTCTCTCAATACGTCGAAGCCAGCAGAGAACCCACCGTCGTGGCCGCCGAGCTTTCTCGGCTTCCTTCTCTTCCCCTTCATCTGGAGCATCCCAGAAGCCTTCATCACCACCGAGCTCTCCACCGCCTTCCCCGGCAACGGCGACTTCGTCATCTAGGCCCATGAGGCCTTCGGTGATGATTAAAATTTACAGTGAAGAACCCACCGTCGCGGCTGCCGATCCCCTCCTCTCCCTCCTCGGCTTCCTTCTCTCTCTGGGGTAAGAATCCCCCCATCCTCTCTCTCTACAATTTATTTTCTGATTCGATTTTTTGGGTTTTATTTTTTCAGTTTCAGAAACAGAAACAACAGCCGGAGGTGGCGCACCAAGTGTTTCAGAATAGGGGTTTTCTTTTGGCGTTGAGTAGGTAGCCTAACTAGAGACTTATTTTTTTAGAGTTAATTCATTTAGTTTATTGGCTTCACCAAGTGTTTCAAAACAGGTGGTATACATTTGATTTGGTGTATTTTTTTTCCTTTCAGAAAGCAATTCAATAATTTGGAAAAGAAAGCAGTTCAATATTCTGGAAAAGGATGAAAAACCTGATAATGAAACACCGAAGGTGAGAACTCAAGCTTTTCCTGGACATTTTTGTGTCCTGTATTGTGAATGAAAGAATTTACTTAGGGATGTAGGGTTGTAACTGGTTGATGCATTTTGGAATGGGTGGGTATTTAGGTATGACGTGGCTTGAAGAATATTGTTTGAATGGGCGTATTGCTTTACTGCTAATCCAACTAAAATGTATGCTTTGTGATTATGCTTTGTGATTATGCTTTGGGAGTTAATGAAGCCTTGCGTCTTTCCTATAGTTTCTCATTACCGGTGGAAATCACCTGTTGTAACGGCCCCAATATGTTTGTTCCATTCAGCTCATTTATGCGTCTTCTAAGTGTGTGAATTCATTTTGCAGCGGTAAGAATTTGAAAATTGCAAGAGTGTCGGATCTCAAATCTCTCTCCGGCCCCTTAACGCTATGTGAGACTCTTTGATCCACCAACCAATAGGTATGTTTCTTACTCTTGCACTAGAAAAAACTAATATATATTTTTTGTCCAAAGGTTTGTTAGAAAGTATCTGGATGTGGGATTATCCACAATTGCAGAATTGGTTTACCACCCAACAGTGACAAAACCACTAACCGCTAGAGAGGCAGTTTGAGATGCAACTAAGAGTAGTGGATTAACCAGGCTGCATTTTTTCATTCACCACATTACAGAGATTGGGGGATGTTGTAGGAGGACTGTGATGTAGCTTTCCATTTGCTCAATCCGAATTGAATTTTTTGTTTAAACCAAAAGGATTATGAATGAGTTGGATTAGTTCAATAAGATTACTAGGTTGTTGAGCATTCTCCTCGATGGAGGTACTCCATTCCCATTGATACATGGACAATATCTCTCTCTTCATGAGGAACAGGGTTGAAGGGGGTAAAGAATGGTGGTGGTATTGAACAAGTTTGTCTTGCAAATTTATCTAATGCATGAACCATTTACTGGTAGAGATATTCTTGATCGATGATGGGGTACGGGGGTTGGATGCCATCTAACGGTTAAGATGCTACGCTCCTCTCGCATGGGTGAGACGTATACATACACAGGACTTGCTCCTATCTAATTGCAGACTTTCTAATGGAAAAAAAATAGTCTTTTTTTTTATGATTTTGTTGTAAGTTGTTTGCTTTCTTTGCAGTTTTTGTTGAAATGCCCATCAACTGGTACAAACAGGGAGGCTAAGTTGTGGTTTTGCCCCTAGCAAGTTGTCCTACCCATCCACCAGTACAAAGAAGGCTAAGTTTTGGTTCAATGTAAGAAGCCCTTAAATTCAAAATTCCGAAAAGATTAGATTAATTTCAAAAAATCCCCTTTTATACTTATCTGCAGTTCATATTGGATTAAGTATGCTTTTCATATTAATTGTTCATCTTCTTAACGGAATAACCGACAGCGATGCTGTTGCTTTTTTGGCAGTGCTGATTTTGAGTGAGTCTGCTTCTTTGAACCTATTTTCCTGACAATATTGGTTCGGATAATCCCCTTTTTAACCATTTATGTTTCATTTGATTGGGTATTCAGCTGGTACTTCGCATGTGGTGGTGTGGCATTGATAAGAAATCCCATTTATTTTTGAAGTCTCTTTTGGTGTCCATGTTTGATTTCAATGTATGGAAACATGGCGAACACTAGAATCAACTGATTTTTTGCCTTTCAAAAAAAAATAGTTTTGCTTTTTCAAAATAAGATTCGGTATTTATGTGGATATTTAATGAGAAATCTTTTACGGTGGTATTGTTCTGTTTTCTACCTCTTTCTTTTTTTTTTCCTTGATTAGAAGGCCTGTTAAATAAACGAGGTGTTGTATGTAATAAAAAATCACAATCTCCTTTACATTGTGTGCTTCAATAGATATGTTCCTAGATCCTAAGCTAAAACATAGGATGAGGATCACATGTATTTCTTAGAAACTGAAGTGCTCTACATGAACAATTCTCTTATTAGTTTTTGTTGAAACTACAGTGTTGAAATGGTTGTGTGGTGGCATGGATTTGATGCCAAGAACCCTTTGATTAAAAACTCTTTTTATGGTTAGGTCTGCTTTTTGATTGGCCCATCGGGATATTGTATAAGCATAAAAAGAGAAGGTATGATATTGATGGTAACCTACATTTTATTAGTATCAATTTTCCTTACTTTTCAAATGTTTTTGTACCATGTAGGGTTCAAATGTCAATTATGATATGCGAATAACTGAAAAGTGAGACCATAATGTCTTCCGCTTTGATTCGATAAGCTCGCTAATCAAATCTATTGAAAGGAAAAGCAACAGCCAGAGAAAAAGAGAATGTATACTTAGTGAGAAGCATTAAGTAAAATGCATGAAAGTCGCATGGTTCCTTAACCAGTTTCTTAAAATTCTCTTTTGAAATATTTAGCAAGTATACCATGTTTCCTTCGTTGATTGATGTGGCTTAATATGTTTATAGGATGTGGATGTTAGGGAATTGTGACATATGAATTTTGAACACCCTAGACATTTCTACCATTTTAACATGGTTTTGTGATGAAGCGTTGATAACTTGCCCTGGTAATATATTGCACTTGAACTGTTGAACATGTTTTTGTGATGATGTGCAATTAAACATCAGAATCCTAGGTCAGGTGTTGTGTCTTTTGTTGGTTGTGCTATGGTTGTGATGATGTACACTTTTTTTTTACTTTTTTGATGGCTCAATTAGCATTTTTATGGGTTCTGTTTTGGCTTTCTAATGTTTGTTAACAGGTTGCCAAATATCTACCACCTCTTGGACTTCCTTATCATCAAAGCTATTCCAATTCTTGGTAAATGCGGTTCTCCTCAATGAAGAATTGATTAAATGTATTCTCGAGAGCAGATAGTTATGGGTTGAAGCTCATATGAAATTTTTTAGAGAAGTTGAGTTTGTTTGTTGGGAATGGTGTAAAATGCGTTTCATTTGTACATAAAGGTGCAGGCGATTGAAGTCTACTCAAGTGTTCCCACATTGATGGATTTCAACATTTGTGCTTGAAGTGAGAATGCATTGTGAACGGCTTTTCAGAATAGTCGAGCACTAAGCTAGATATACATAGGTCAGATAGATACACTGAAAGAACCTTATTTGGTTAAGACTTCTCGGAAAAACTTCCTTCGTTGACTGGAGTGGTCAATAGTAGATAACGATAATTCATTTAAGTTGTTTCTAAAATGCGTTGTGCCGTGCCTTCAGGCACGGGCAATTTCTAGTTCCTTGATATAGGTTAGAACTTAGAACTATCCAGTCACGATAACTCAATTTTAGAATATTAAAAGCCGCACGAGAATCGAAGTTAAGTAACGAATACCGTATAGACTTAAATAGTGAACCCTTTGTATTCTGTCAAAATTGGATAGTGCTGAGAAAAAGTAAGGATCGACTATTGATGTACTTGGCCAGTTGCATTTTCTTGTGTTACATGAATTCAAGCCTTTCTCTCTACTTGATTATCCGCATCTAATTTTCTGGACAATAGGAAGCCAATCGGTTGGGAGTTGGGGGAGCCTGCTGTCTCAGCCAAGAGGGCCGTGCTCCGATTTTGCTCCAATAATCGAAAATGTTCATTTCGTAGAGTTCGTCGAGTTGAACAAGTATATAAAAAATCAGCTCGATCAGATATCAAAGTGCCTAATCAAAACTTTTTTGTCTTGAAAACATTGGATCCGTCAAATCTACTAGAACCTTTTATTGACAAGTTATATGTATTCCGATCAGACACTTAATGATATCTGATCAACAACTCGATGAGTTTTACGAAGTGAACGTTTTCGATCATCAAAGCAAGATTGGAGTGGGACCCCCTCGACTGGGACAGCAGCTCCCCCCAATCCAATCGGTTGAAGCCCCATCAAGCAAGAATCCACGGAGGTGCAAGTACTTCTAGCAATTTTTTTTTCTTCACAACCGTTGCGATCTAGACTAGACCAGCTGCATGCACGGGAAATTTTGAAAATTGGGAGGATCTTTAATTAATAATCAGGTGTTTGGGTAAGTTTACATACGTGCACATCGATGAATTTTAGTCGGGGAGACCAATCCTTCCACCTCCTAGCTGGGGGTGCAAAATTTTGGTTGGACCTTGCACGCGGCATACTCGACCTCAAGACCTCTTTAAGGGAAGGCTGGAGGTCTCACCAATTACAGGCTTTCGACCAATGACAATTAATGCTCAAAAATCAGATTGGGATAGGCTTCTTTTAAGGAAACTGATTTTTGCACTCTACTTTTTTCTAATGACACTCCAATTTTAACGTGAAATTACTAGTAATTTTATAAACAAAATGGAGCGCGAATATCAATTTCCTTCTTTTAATTAGAATGGAAAATCTGTCCTGCTGTGTTTCCATTAAATTTTGGTTTGGCGCTAGTACAGGTTTGTGTGTGTCTTTGTGTTGTTTTGCTGTACAATATGTACAACTTATCAACAATTAATTTTTCATGACTCGAAAAAGTCAACAAGAAAGATAGTACTCCCTCCATCCCTTATTTAAAGTCCAGTATTTCATTTTGGGCTGTCCCTTAATAAGTGTCCATTTTGTAAAGTAAGTGGATAAAAGTTGGTGTATTGTCTATTTTGTCCCTAAAAGTATATTCCATTTTGAAAAGTTAGTGAGTAAAAGTGTAATGATGATGGGTAAGTAAGGAAAGTGGAGGAAAAAATTGATGTGAAAGGTATAATGATGATATTTTTTTAATAAGTTGGAGTTACGAAATAAGACACTTAAAAAGGATCGGAGGGAATAATAACAATGTTGCGAACTTCCCAAACTACGCTTTTATAGAGTGGAGCCCATTGTAGGATTTTATGTTGATTATCTGATCTCTACAAAATTAATGTCGCGCCAACGGGTTTTATAGTTTTTGAGAAATACTAGGTTTACAATAAAATTCTACAATATCTTACACGTCTTAAGGTGTAGAATTTTGTTGTAGCCTATGATTTTAGATAGTTTTTACGTCGGACTTTTTACTACTCAGACGTATGTGCCCTTATTTAATACTACTACAAGTCTAGAACAAATCCACTTTCTTTTATTTTTTTGGGTAACAGATCCCTTGTTGTTCACGTGCATTTTTTTAAAAATTCAATAGGAAGGGGTCCGGACCACCTTAAGTGCTTCTCGATTGATTCTTCTCCGGTCCGATTAAAGGCAAACCATCCATGCTGGAACTAAGATATTTACAAAAAAAATTATTTCTTGCAACTTGACCTTGGTCCGTTCACATGCATTTTCTTAAGAAGTGTGTAAGAGTGTTCTTGGGACAAAAAAAAGGAAAGTCATTTGACTTAGAGGAGTGCTAGGTACAAAATGAAGTACAAAAATAAATTTCCTTTGAGTAGAATGAATTTTTCCTAAATCCAAGGGTTTTATTACGGAGTACGGAGTAGTAATTTCCAAGTTTCCGAGGCATATAAAATTATGAGCGGCTTTGTTCGGTTTAGGGTTTAGTTTTAGTTTTGTTTCCAATTATTATCCTACATCTTTCTCCAATTATTACCCTATTTTTTCAATTATTACTTTCTCATCTCTGTCTATCTCTCTCCAATCATTACCCATATCTTCAATCATTACTCTATTATCTCTCTGCCTACTACCAAAACTAAACTAAACTAAATTCCCAACCAAATACTACGCCCACCGACCTTAGGAGTTGGTGAACTTCCACCGAACAGCCTACGATGTCGTTTTGGGTGGATTTTATGGTGTTGAAACATTAGATTTTATGGTTCCTTTAGTGCTCTTTAACGAGAGCGCTAGAGTTAAAAATTAATTATAACCATTTAAGATAAAATTATCAGAAAATAAGATTTTTGCACCGGTTCGTGCTAAAAATTAATTATGAGGCTTTAGGATAAAATGATTAGAAAAATAAGATTTTTGCACCGATTCAAACGAATTAGAAATTGGAACACTTAATTTTTTAATTATCTTTTTAAATATATAAACCACTAAGAGAACCATAAAACAAATGAAAAAAATTAAGTATTTTAATTTTCAATTCGTTTGAATCGGTGTAAAGATCTTTTTTTTCTGATTATTTTATTCTAAAGAGTCATAATTAATTTTTAGTTTTAGGACTCTTGTTGAAGAATCCTAAAAGAACCATAAAAGTAAATGAAAAAAATTAAGTATTCCAATTTTCAATCCGTTTAAACCAGTGCAAAGATTTTATTTTTCTGATCATTTTATCCACCCAAACGACGGGGTATGCTGTTCGGTGGGAGTTCACCGACTCCCAAGGTCGGTGGGCGTAGTGTTTTCGTAAAATTATCTGGTTGGAGATGGAAGCAGGTGATCGAACGGTCCCCAACGATCGCGCGACCTCTCACGAATAAGCAAGATTGACACTGTATACACTCATCAATCATGACACTCAAATGTGATAAATTACTACTCCCTCCGTCTCAAATTGATTGTCCGGTCCGCAAAACGGAGTGTTAAAAATAATACAATTTTTGCAAGAAAAAATCAAAAGTTTTTCAACAACTTATTAAATATCAATGAGAATTTTTAATTTGTGAAAAAAGTTTGAATTTTTTCTTGAAAAAATTGCATTATTTTTAATACTCCGTTTTGCGGACGGGACAATCAATTTGGGACGGAGGGAGTATTTACTACTACTATTATTATGTCCATAAAAACTGGATCCCCAGTTGGATTCGTTCGGAAACCTGACCCAACAAACAAGGCATAAAGATACGTGTGAGATTCGACATAGGAGGAGTGGAGTGTCCATCCAAAAAAATGCACCAAAAAGAACATGAAAAAGGGACTGCTCTCTTTCTTCATTTGTAGAGGCTGCAGTACTACACTACTCAATTATAGACTTTATAGTAGAGTAGTGTATCTATCTCCTTGGAGAGAGAGAGAGAGAGAGAGTAAGTGGGGAATCTCTGATACCGTGTGGGATGCGAACTCTTCCCCGCCGGAGTACTAACAGGAATTCCTCTCTCTTTTTAGGCATAACAACTGGACTTTTGCGTGACTTCTACGAAATCAATTTTAATAGCCCCCCCACCACTATTACCTAGTCGTCTCTCGAACTGTAGCTAGCTAGCTCTAGAGAGGGAAGCGAGTAAAGTTTTCTCTCCTTGTGCAGGTGGCGTACGCCTCAGCTCACTTTTGGACTGCACAGGCTGCGGCCGGTCTGCTTGCCCATGTTCGGTCCCATTTCAGATCTACTTTGATATATATGATCGGACTCTCGTTCATAATCAAATACTAAAAATTAAAGTTAATAGGATATGATCGACATCTATCTAAATGAAAAACATTTCTCTCTTGTAAAATGGGTACGCACGTTCTTAAAGTTATATATATGATGTGTTAGCTGTGCGCCAAATTCATTTTTGTAAAATCAAATCTGCTGTGTTTAGCTATTGATCGGTATGAGATTGATTGACCTAATTTTTTACGTGATTGTTCTAACAAACGTGTTCTATATATCATAAGAATGATTTTGATTATCAAAGTGGATGATGGATCCAAAATGAGGCAGAAAATACCAGTGCAATGTGCATGCAGTGTAATGACAGTAATGAAATAGGAATAGCAAGCATTGGGCTACATACGTGTAGTACTGTAGTAGTCTGTCTGTCTCTTATTTATGTTTGTGCTGCTGCTGAAAACTCACAAACAGACAGATCGATCACACGCTGGTGAGTGGTGATATGATAGAATATAGATATAGATATAGAGTAGTACAGTCCGGATCTCATAAGGGATCCCTTACGGTCTCATGGTGCGGGACTCCCCTTTCCCGATCGAATTGCGACGATCTGAGCAGCTCAAAGTGTGCAGAACGTGATTTTAATGGTACCCGCGAAAAATCAGCAAAAAAAATGATCGGAAAGGGCTTGATCCGAGCAATTTTTTTACTGAACCGTTCAATAAAAAACTGTTCGGATCAAGCCCTTCCCGATCATTTTTTTTGTTGATTTCCCGCGAGTACACTTAAAATCACATTCTGATCACTTTGAGAGACTCGGATCATTGCAATTCGATCGGAAAAGGGAAGTCCTGCACAGTAACGTCGTGCGGGATCCCTCATTGGATCGGACCGTAGAGTAGTAAGATGTACACGGCAGGCGTGAGCATGTGTTTGACAGAACATGAGAAAAAGTAAACCCCTGGCTTTTACCCTTTCAGAATGGTTAATGATACAGATTTAATTTAAAATCTGTACCACAAAACCCATTTGGGTTCCAAAAAATGATCCAAGCTGCTCATTTTGTTTAAAATACTTTGTTTACCGTCCTTTCAAAAAATAAACTCAATCGCATATTGTTTAGGGCATCTACGAAATGCCCCAATTTGTCTCAGAATTCAAGCCTTAATTATGGGACTGTAGACCCCCTAAACGATACATGATTGAGCTTATTTTTTGTTTGGACCATAAACAAAGTATTTTAAATAAAATGAGTGATTCCGATCATTTTTTTGAAATCCAAAACGGCCCAAATGAGCTTTGTACGCGATGGTACAGATTCCAGCACCTATGTTACGCTTTAAACATCCGTGATGCATCAAGTGGAGGGCACTCCTCCGTCATTAACTTCGACTGCTCTCTGTCTCAAAGACCAATAAGAACGAAATTGGGAATCAAATCCACTTTACCAAAATTCGCTGAACTTCTGTATCGGTGTATTTTCAGCCATTGAATCATATAAAAATTTTGCAAAAAAAAAACTCGCACAATCTAAAAAAAAAAAAAAACTCGCACAATCTAACAACTCAAAACATCTCGGTACAGAGGTGCACCAAATTTCTCGATAATACAAAGGATCTCGGGTGACGAAATTGAGATATTTTAAAAATTAAAATTTGGTGTTATAAGAGCATCCGCCATGGGAATAATCAAAACTAATAATCAAAATGTGCCATATCAGCATTTGATTATCCATTTAGTTCATAATCAAACTTAACAACTTCTACCTCCACATTGGTTATTTTTGCATTCCTAACAAAACAAACCCCCACAATACACGATGCACATATGTCCAATCACAAACGAGTTCTAATCACGCACCCGACCAGACCAAATTATTCGTTTCGATGAGATGATTCCAATATGGGGTGTTTTTGAATTATTGAGTTTTGAGTTTAATTATTGAGTTTGGTTATTGAGTTTTGATTATTGGTAAAAGTTGTTAAGTTTGATTATGGAATGAGTAAAATTTGGTTATTTACTAAAAGACTTGTAACTTTGCTTATTACAATGTGGGGTATTTTTTGAGCATTGTTGTTAAGTTTATTTATACATAATCATTTGCTTATTACAATGCGGATGCTCTAATAAAGGAAAGACTTTTCATAAAGCCGGTCAAAACAATGAAACCCGCTCCGCTGTTTTTGCTTTGACTAATCATGTAAAATGTGTATTATGATCCTATGAACAAGCAAAAACAAAGAAAAATCAAAGTACGGCCGACACCTTTAAAGGTGAGAAGCCTTTGTTAGTCGTGGAACTACCTTAACAACTGGATTTCAACGCGATTACAAGCGGGTCAGACACCTGAGCATCTGATCAATTTGTCGTTGAACCTGATTCCTTCATTTGATTTAAATGTATAATTTATCAACTTCTGCGCAATAGGTCTATTTTTCAGTTGTATTAGATGCACACGATAGGTTGTTTGTATTACTTAATCTTAATGAATTTCTTGCCCTTCACAAGGGCGTGTTCTTCAAAAAGAAAAAAGAAAAATCAAAGTGTAGAGACAATATCATGATCATGTGCAAGGGAATAATTAGAATTGTGAAAAAGCAAAAATGGAAGCGTCCACCACCCTTGGTAGCAAGATCATTGGTGTTTTCACGCTTTTTTGTTTTGTTTTTTTTTTTTGACGGAGGAATGCTATGTCTATAGCTTAATCATTCGCTTGGTTTTATTTCATTTCTAGTGGTTCCTTTTGTTCTGTATCTTAATTTTCATGAAGATTTTGTAGGGGTTAAATACCTCAGATTTATTCTCATTTCATAATCTATGTTAGTAGCTTTCATACTAAAAAAGAAAAATGGTTTTGGTTAGTTCAAGAGTTAGTCCGCCTAATTAGTGGATTTGTGTCATACACTAAAATTTGTACATTTTTTAGTTCTGGCATGAATGATTGGCATTTGACAGGAGGACGAGAAAGAAAGAAATGATTTTGGTTTGGTAAATACCGCGGGGTATCGCATGTCGGAAAAAAAGTTGCCACGTTAGATCGATTGACTTCGATCATGGCTGTACACTATTTACAACTCGTTGTCCGTGCCATATGCAATGAGTATTTAAAAAAATTGGAGTATATGTTTTATCCTTTTAATTGTTCTTCTAAAAATAAATCATTTATCTTATTTTCAGAAAAGAATTCATCTAGATCAAGAAGTCAAATGAGTTGTTTCAAATAACTAATCTCAATTTATAATACCACATCTCCCGAAATACTATTACTTATGAACCCATGTTTTTTGAAATTATATCTTTGAAGTATTTAATCTTGATGAATAATGTTTTAACCAAACACGAATTGCGTGATCTTCCATGATAGTAGTCGATCACATGCTTTAATCCGAGCAACGAAACTGGCGGTGATCAGTGTGTACTACTCACATGAATGTTTAACCGTACAGGTACATGGACAGTACTAATGGTCTCGACCACGCCACCACGGTTATATGTACGTCCTAATTGTTCTGGTAATATATATAGTATGAATTGAAGGTGCATGAAGCAACACAATGATGCCTGAAATGCAGTAATGGAGCTAGGAATCAGCCATGCATCCTTTTCATTTCTTATTACAGAAGTTAGCACAATGAAGAATTATAACCTATTTCTGGTATCACACCACTAAAATTAAGAACAACTAGTATATACTATTTGCATCCCTTTCATTTCCTGCATGCAGTCTCAGCCTCCTCTTAATTATTATGACCAACCATGCATCAAAATTATGGCCCGCATGCATCTATGTGTTTGGCCGGTTTGTTGGCTTCTTTCACAGCATGCAGTATTTTGTTGAAAACCAATAATATTGAAGTACTGCACTGATAATGATCAGCATGAGTAACTCCGGTTGCCTAGTTGAGTTGTCAATACTTGTACAGTATATCTACCTCTTGTGCCTACATAAAACATACTGCATAATACTGTGCGGCTCGATCAGTGGGCTATTCGGGTGACTTGTTACCAGTTGTTTGTTTTTTTGCCTTTTTTAGATGGTAGCTTTTTGCTTCCGTTTGGAGGATTGTTTTTCTTGTTTTGTTGGACCTTCAATGGGAGGTCGTTGTTCTTTGGTTTGTCCTACCCTTGTGCGGGCTTTTTTTTTTTTCCCTTCGTAGAACTTTCTCATCCCTCTTGGGGTTGTGTGGAGTCTTTAATTTGATGCGATAACAGTAAGTTTTCAAAGTGGTGACAATTCTGTGACGCTTGGTATAGCCTAGAATGTAGTGGCTTGTATCTCCCATTTATGTGGATGTTTTGTCCTTTTTCATGTACTGTTTTCTTTTTCCATCAATGGAATTGTCCTAAAATTTGGCAAAAAAAAAAACCACGATGAAGGACCACTGAAGAAGATAAAAAAAAATTGTTCGATAGTTAAATTGGGAATAAAAAAAAAAGAGGCAAAAATGTTTTTTTGGATTTTTTTTATCTTTATTCAAAAAATGTTGAATTTGGATCATATTTCTGTCCTTTCGATTCCTTTTATTAAGACAAATAAATAATTCACAAAGATTTGACGTGAAAGTAATAAATTCAAAAAGAAATTAATTAAAGACAAAAAAATAAACTAACTCGCTTATTTAGCCAAACCTGCTATAAGTTATCAGGCTTCCTTTATCCAAATATTTAGGACATGGGCAAAGATTAAGGTGTTGTTTCTCTAAGCTTTTTGACTTTTTTAGTAGTTTTTATTCAAAATTTGTTCGCGTTTGTTAGTCTTAGGTCAAACTTTTGAGGATTATTAGTTTGTCTCGTTGAGACGAATCGGAAAAATAAAAAATTATGACTTTTATCCAAATACTTTTGAAAATACATTTTTGGGCTTAAGCTTAGATATATATTTTCAAAAATACTTGGGTAAAAGTTCAATTTTTTTTTTTTTCAAATTTCTCTCCTCGAAATGAATCAACAATTCACAAAAATTTGGGGCCAAACTAATAAACACAAATTTTTTTTTCTGAATACGAACCAAAGACAAACAACATTTAAGTATGGGCTCGCATTTTCCAATTGAGTGCAACAATATTATACGTGGTTACGTATTCCCCGCGCGTTTTCCTCGCTTCTGTTACGGCCGTCAAGGATTTCGATCCAGCAACCTTTTTTTTTATTACTAGATATTGCGGATACGAAACCACGTCAAATTAATAAGAAGTGAGAAACACAAGAACTGGGAGAAGAATTAGAGCTGGGTAACGAACACGAAACACGATAACACAACACGAATCGACCACGAAATTAGCGGATTAGGGTTGAATATTTCTGACACGAAACACGAAAATGACACAACTCGAGAAACACGAATTCTAAACTGATCGGGGTCGGGTTGAACATGCGAGACACGAAATTGACACAATCAACACGGTTACTAATCTGTGTCACCCATTAACACAAACATATACTCCCTCCGTCCCAATTTACTTGTCACAGTTCTATTCCAACCGGAAAAAAAAATTAGTTATATCTTTAAATTGGTAATGAATTTTATATCCAATATGGATCTTGTTTGATAGATCTCGATTTGTTTTATAATACAGTGTTTTCAAAATCGCCTAAAATATTATAAATTACAAGATATAATCAATTGAAAAGTGGCACGAACTCCAAAAAGTGACAAGTAAATTGGGACGGAGATAGTATATAACATGACACGAACTGGATACGAAGACACGATAACATGACACGAACTGGATACGAAGTTAACGGATTAAGATTGAGCATTTCTGACACGAAAATGACACGACTTCGAGAAACACGAATTCTAAATGGGTCGGGTTCGGGTTGGGTGGTTTGTGACACGAATCCGATTGACATGACATGAATACAACCCGACACGACCTGTTATCCAGCAGGGCCGGCCAGGGGGTAAGCCCCGCAAGCCGGTCGGCTCGGGCAACCCCTCAGCAAGGGGCAACAAAAAAAAAAAAAAATTGTATGTATACAAAAAAAAAATTAGAAATTCAGCCAAAAAATATATTTTGGGACAACCAAGCGGAAAGTTAGGCTTGAGCAACCCAAATGTCAGGGTCGGTACTGTTACGCAGGTCTAAGAAGAGTATGAGTACAATTGAAGGAAAAAAAAGTAAAATATCACGCAAGTGGGAGAGCTTGGGATTCAAGCAACAATTCAGAAACGAATACTCGTCAGAAATTGACAAATACTAATGTGTGAACTTTCGGTAACAACTTCATTGCGGTTTGGTTGCCCTTTTTTAGAGTAACTTTCAACTTTCGGCACAATTTTCAATAAATCTTTCTCTCTATCTCTCTCTAATCATTACCATTTCAACTCTTAAAAATAACTTTCTAAAAACTCAACCAAACAAAGTAACGGTATCGGATGGCCGAGAGAGCAAGAGAGCTACGAACGGAAAATATATAGTGTTATACAAAACATCGAAAAAGTCATATGGTTGATACATAGATCGGCATGCGGAACCCACTTCGGATCCTACATGAATTATCTGAACCGTTCAATAACTTTGAAATAATTTTTTGAGGAGTCACGTGAAAAATCAACTCAATTCAATATGTGTAGGATTGATCTAATCTTTCAATATTCATTCGGATTATCGATTTTCACTAGCTTACCGATGTTCCTTCGTTCACTAGGTTCGATTGACTTGATTTTTTGTTGGCCATAATAGGCTACGAGATCTTTCAAGTGAAAGTATGCATGGACATTGGACGGGTAAGTTAGTAACGCAAAAAAGCAATTGAAAATATGAGCATCAACGTAGTACTACTAATCTTGAATGGATCGAATATGATATATACATACATAAAAGGGAAGTTGTAACTAAATAAGAAAGAAAGATGGAGGAAGGAAGGATTCCTAAATTCCTAAACTCGTCGAGTAGAAGTAGTAGAAGAAGAAAACAAGGCCTCCCAAATCTCAGTAAAAGCCTCAACGATAACCCCCTGGTGGCTCCTCGAGTTCAAAGACAAGAAACACCGCAACAGCTGCTCCAGCTCTCCCTCCTCGAACATCTGCTTCTCCACCACCATCTCCATCATCGACCTCTTGAAGTCCTCCTTCGGATCCTCCGACCTCTTCACCACCGCGTAGCTCTCCTTCACCTTCCCCTCCAGCACCCCGCACGGTATCATCCTCTTGAACACCGACGATAGCCTCGCCGGTGACTCCCCTCCGCTTCCCCCTCCACCGCTTCCCCGCCCTCGGCTTTTCTCTCCTCCCCTCTTGTCATTCTTCTTCTTCTTGCTCTTGATCGGTCGCCGCCTTGTGGACGCCGAGGAGTCCGTCGACGTCGATAAGCTTCTGGAAGTGGAAACCAGGGTCTCCGACTCCTCCTCCGCTTCGCTGCTGCTGAACAGCGAAGCTGAGGAAGTAGTGCTGAGCCGGAGCCTTACTCCTCCTGCCGTTTTCTTCTTGTGTTTATTCCGGAGTTTCTTTCGGGCCGCCGGAGGGAAGAGATCGTCGGCAGAGTGACCGGAGGCCGAGGAGTTGTAGATTTTCTGACGGGGTGTGTTGTCGTCGTCGTTGTGGGCGTTGGCGACCACGTGCCACTTGTCTTCTTTACGCCACTTGAATTCGGGGGGTAGTTGGGTGTGGAGACGTGCAGGGGAGTTTCTGTTGGAGCGGAGGGTGCAGGCGGAGGACACATGGCGCTTGAAGGAGGAGCGATGGTGGTGGGGTTCGGGGGGGATGAGGTGGGCGGGGGAGGAGAGGCGGAGGAATGAAGGGACGGGATCTGATGGGAGGGTGGAAGTGTCTTTGGAGCGGCACGTTTGGAGGGACGTGATCACTCGGGAAATCCGTAGCTTGAAGCGTTTCGCCATTCTCTCTCTCTCTCTCTCTCTCTCTCTGGATTTGTGAAATGGGCTGTGAAAGTTTGTCAAGGCTGAACTGTTTTGGGTGAGAAAAAGCGAGGTTTATATAGGCAGTGTGGCAAGTTTAATCAAGTTAATTTCAGTCTAATTAAGTAATTAACTGATTAGAAGAGAAGAAAATTTTGAGGATAAATTGTTGACGATTAACTACATAGAAGGAATATAAACATACTTGGCCCACTAGACTAGGCTCCCGTACAGTCCATTGGAGTAATTATTCAGTAGTCGAGAGCATCGTGACATAATGTTCTGGACCACTCAAAAACTACATATTTGCGTGAGTTTCATACACTTAGTCATAGATCTAAGGGCAAATTTTTGTAGTCGTCCCTCTAGTTTTATGATTGTCTCAATTTCGTCCCTCTAGTTTCAATTGTCACCATTTCGTCCATGTAGTTTGTTTTACATTCCAAATTGGTAAAATCGTTAATACCGTTAATAAAACTAACGGAAAAAATATGATTAAAAAATTAAGTGCTTCAATTTTCAATTCAGTTGAATCGGTGCGAAGATCTTATTTTTTTGATCATTTTATCCTAGATGGTCGTAATGAATTTTTTGCCCTAAGGCCTTTCAACGAGCACCCGAAAACTCTTTATTTAGTTTCGAGCTGTGCTATGTGCACAGCTTGCTGTGCACAAATCATTTCTGTTTAGTTTCAGGGCTCTTTTAATGGTCATTGTTGAAAAGTCTTAGAGCCAAAAATTCATTATGATCATCTAAGATAAAATGATTAGAAAAATAAGATCTTCACACCGGTTCAACCGGATTAAAAATTGGAGTACTTAATTTTTTAATCATATTTTTTCCGTTAGTTTCATTAATAGTGTTAACGATTTTACCAATTTGGAACGTAAAACAAACTGCAGGGACGAAATGGTGACAATTGAAACTAGAGAGACGAAATTGAGACAACCGTAAAACTAGAGGGACGACTATGAAAATTTGCCCTAGATCTAATGATATGTGTCATTGTAAAGTGATCCGAAATATCACGTATTAATACTTCCGGACTATTGTATAATTCCAATTTTGGAACATTCTATTTCGAATGCACAACAATGATCTAAATAAGTTGTATTGTAGCTTTTGACGAGAAGTGCATTTATGTAATAATAATAATCTCTATTATAAAACAGAAGGGTGTAGGGACAAGTTGTTGGAATGGTTAGGATTCATTTGATCCAAGGGCTCATGTGTACTTTCCAACCCTCTTAAGAAAGCACTCACACTCTTACAAATATATTATAAAAACACCATCAAATTGTTTTCTTTTCCTGCCAATCAACTTCTGTTCCTCTCCTCTGATTGTCTGGCCACAGTCATCGCCCTTGCCGGTGAGTCACTCGGAACCCAGAATCCATTGTCTTTGGTAACATATTCTCTCGCTTTTTCTTTGATACGTAGTACTTTTTGGGTTTTGGTTATCATTTTCTCTATTTTTCTTTATCTTTTCTAAAATTTTTATAGCTACCTAAAAATTAAAATAATGTTTTGAGCCATTATCAAGATTCAAATGGTAATTTCAATTCCAATCGGAGTGAGTAGTGATGTAGACATGGGCCGGGGTGGGTAGTGTCAAGTACTATGGCTCAACTCACTGAGCCTACTCACCCAGTCAG
>BPLS01028352.1:80890-104459 GCA_019656275.1 Rhododendron kiyosumense | reverse complement strand
AGAGAGAGAGAGAGAGAGAGAGAGAGAGAGAGAGAGAGAGAGAGAGATTGATTTACAGCGAAAGGTAATGCATTAGAACAAATCCTTATGCAGATGAAATGGGAAAAAACAGAAGTGAACTTTTGAAGATGAAGAATTTGTGGTGGGTAGTGTGTAGATGTCGCGGGGATGTTTCTTTCATGGTGGGGATAGAAATGAGCAAGCAGTTAGGAGTACCTTTTTGAAGTTGGAATTTGTCTTTTTTGGCCTTACGGTTATGGAGTTATGATTAGTATTTTTAAAGCAACTAATGGAATTTGGTTCGGGCAATTTTGGAAGTGGAAAAATCAACACAATGACTCACTACCCAGTGAGAGGGGGAAGGGCAACAGGTCACGTCCCACATCGAGTCTTCGTATTCGGCAAGGCACTAGCAATACTATCTCTGTCCAGTACATATATAGAATCCTGTTATTACAGTGACCTCACAAAGATCGATAAACTTTTGCACTGATGACGACGATGGGAAGAATCGAAGGACAGAGCTGTGTGCAAGGGTGGGGTGCCAGCGGCCATGGCACATGGTAGCTTTCAGATAACATGACCCATACACGTATTTGATACATAGACTAGTCTACCTTGTGATGGGATGCATAAACGGCAGTTTGATGTGATCTTTTCATTGTGAAGAACTTAATATTTCCGTAATCAGAGCAATATTGTAAAAGTGTAACACTTAGTACTACTTAGCCAGTATAACACTTGGCTGGTGGAGTCAAGTCAGTATCACAACATAACCTTGAAGAAATGGAAACAATAAATAAATAAGGGACCACAACAGTCCCTGGATAATCCGGCAATTGTTTACCTTCTCTATAAATAGTTCTCCATTCACTTAGAAGCCGTTCATTCCCACAACCCATAACTGCCTTTCATAGCTTCTTAGTACCGAACCAAGAATGACACCCTTAGCAGCGAAGACACAACTTCCCAACCTGTTCGTTTCATGCCGAAGTTTTTTTGTCTTGTTCGCCATCCTCTCATCGGTCTTTCCTTTTGATTCCACTGCTTTTTTTTCTCCTGCAACTGGAAAAGAAGTTGGAGAAGAAGGAATGCAAGCAGCGGCACTTTTGGCGTGGAAAGCTAACCTTGACAACGAAAGTCAATCTCTGTTGTCCTCATGGGTTGTCGGAAGCAACCACTGCAATTGGATTGGAATTGGTTGTAAAAGGGCTGGCAGAGTCATCACTCATATTGACCTTAGTTATGGTTTGAGAGGTACACTATCGAATCTAAATTTCTCATCTCTCCCTCATCTTCTCAGCTTTAATCTTACAAACAACTCACTTTATGGGACCATACCCTCCAGCATTGGTAGCCTTTCGAGTCTCACCAATCTTAGCTTGTCCGCCAACCATCTCTCCGGCTCAATACCACCTGGAATAGGCCAATTGTCAAATCTCAAGACCTTGGAGCTGAACCAAAATCAAATAGGTGGCCCCATCCCCAAGGACATAGGATCGCTCATTTCTCTTATTAAGCTCACTTTACATTCAAACAATCTCTCCGGTCCAATTCCTACTTCTCTAGGGAACTTGTTGAACTTAACCACTCTTTTTCTTCACCGCAATCATCTTTCTGGGTCAATTCCCAAAGAAGTAGGGATGCTGAGGTCTCTCATTTATCTCAGACTCGGAAGAAACAATCTCACGGGTACAATCCCTGCTTCTATAGGGAACCTAAAATTCCTTGCGACTTTGGCTGTATATGATAACCAACTTACTGGATCTATTCCCCCACAATTGGAAAATCTTACACTTTTGAGACGTTTTTACTTAAGTCGTAACATGTTCACTGGTCGTTTACCCAACCTATGCATACATGGATCACTTGAATACTTCACCCCCTGGAACAATAATTTCAATGGACCCATCCCTAAAAGCTTGAAAAATTGTAGCAGCTTATACAGGGTAAGGCTTGAGGGAAACCGATTCTCAGGAAAACTATCAGAAGATTTTGGAATATACCCAAATTTGTATTATATTGATTTGAGCGACAACAATTTCTATGGCGAACTCTCACCAAGATGGGGAAAGTGTAACAATCTAGAAACTCTCAAAATGTCCAACAATAATATTTCTGGCGGT
Source organism: Rhododendron kiyosumense (assembly GCA_019656275.1). NCBI lineage: Eukaryota > Viridiplantae > Streptophyta > Magnoliopsida > Ericales > Ericaceae > Rhododendron > Rhododendron kiyosumense. The sequence continues at coordinate 102,333 of BPLS01028352.1, read as the reverse complement.
ATACCCCCTGCATTGGTCGAGGCAACTCAACTTTCTAGACTTGATCTCTCTTCAAATCATTTAGTTGGAGAGATCCCAAAGAAATTCGGTAGTTTGGTTTCATTGTTCTACATTAAGTTGAATGATAACCAACTATCAGGTAATATTCCTCCAGAACTCGGCCGCCTTGCAAACTTAGTGACTCTAAATTTGGCAGCTAACAAATTAAGTGGCTCAATTCCTCGAGAGCTAGGGGATTGTATGCGGCTATTGAACTTGAATTTGAGCAATAATAGACTTGGGGAAAACATTCCTTTGGAACTAGGTCAACTCCATGGCCTTGAAAGTCTCGATTTGAGTGATAACTTGTTATTAGGTAAAATACCAAAGCAAATTGGAGCACTACAACTGTTAGAAACACTAAATCTCTCCCACAACGAGCTCTCAGGTTTCATACCATCTTCTTTTGATAACATGGTAGCTCTTTCATCAGTGGATATATCCAACAATCAATTGGAGGGCCCTCTTCCTCATATCAAAGCCTTTCAAGAGGCTCCATTTGAGTCACTCCGAGGTAATAAAGGTTTATGCGGTAATGCTACTGGTTTGAAGGCCTGCAAACTTCATGGGGTTTCCAGAAAGAAGGAAAAGAAAGTGGTGTTACTAATTGTACTTCCTATTTTTGGGTTTCTATTTCTTTCTCTCACGGTTCTCGGATTTTTCTTGTTTATTTGTAAGAAAATGAAGAGCACAACAAACCAGCCAGTACAAGTAAATACTCCAAATTTGTTTTCAATATGGAGTTATGATGGGAAAATGGTGTACGAAAACATCATTGAAGCTACTGAGAACTTCAGTGCCAAATATTGTGTTGGGGAAGGAGGATGTGGTACTGTTTATAGAGCTGCCTTGTCAAATGGTCAAATAGTTGCTGTGAAGAAACTTCACTCATCATCTGATGGTGACTCGGTTAATCAAAAGAGCTTTACAAGTGAGATCAGTACATTAACAGCGATAAAGCACCACAACATCGTAAAGCTTCATGGGTTTTGTTCACATCCAAGACACTCGTTTTTGGTTTACGAGTTCTTGCAAGGTGAAAGCTTACAAAAGGTACTAGCCTTGAAGGAAGAAGCAGTAGAGTTTGATTGGAACAAAAGACTCGATGTTGTTAAAGGTGTGGCAGATGCTCTGTCTTATATGCACCATGATTGTTCGCCACCAATCATCCATCGTGACATATCAAGCAAAAATGTTTTGTTTGACCATGAGTACGTGGCTCACCTCTCTGATTTTGGGACAGCTAGATTTATGAAACCTGACTCCGCCAATTGGACTTCATTTGCAGGAACCTTCGGATATGCTGCTCCTGGTATGAATCTCTGTTGCAAGTTTTTCATCTTCCTTTTCTTTTCTTTTTTTAATCTCCAAGTCAACCTTAACATGGTAGTTTTATTTTACTTCTAAAACAGTCAAGAATATTCCATGTTTTTAAGCCGCATATATATTGCTCTAAATTCATAGGACAGTGAATTTATGTAATGCATAACGGCTTGAAGTCTCATAGGTAATGAACATCCATGATGAGGCTTTACTCATTTTCTCAAATGGGAGTGAGAAAGGAACTAACTCATTTTCTCAAATGGTTTATCCCACGCTCTCATACTTTAGTCTTGTTAGTTAACGATTACTCACCATTCCATGATGAGGCTTTACTCATTATTCCCAATCAGGTTTCTATGTTATAAAGCTTCGGCAATGGCATTCATATGGCTTATGTTATTTCCTCCTTCATGAACTCTACACAAAACTGGAAGTGATTCTGTGCATAAATTTGCAACTTCACCAATGCCTGATTTGTAGCATGAGCATAGTTCTCCCCTTCCTCCCATCAAACACCCTTTTTAGTCAAATATTTTCTTTCTCCTGGGCATTTTTTCGCAGAACTTGCATATACAATGGAAGTGAATGAGAAGTGCGACGTTTATAGTTTTGGGGTGCTGACACTAGAAGTGATTATCGGGGAGCATCCGGGTGATCTCATCTCATCTCTTTCATCATCTTTGTTGTCGTCATCATCATCAAAAACTGGAAATGGGATTTTATTCAAGGATATGTTGGACCAACGCCTCCCGCCTCCTACAAATCAAGTAGTGGCAGAACAAGTAGTGGCTGCTGCAAAAGTAGCGTTTGCATGTTTGAATGCTAGACCGCTTTCTCGACCAACCATGCAGGGAGTTGCTAGGACGATGTCAAATCCAAGGCCATCTCTGCAAAATCAGTTACACATGATTACATTAGGAGAACTCGTTGGTGCCAACAGCTTCACTTCTTGAGTTTCCTGGGACTTTGGCTCTTTTGGGTTTTTGCTATTAACTGTACAGTTTCACTTTTCTTTTGTCTGCTTTCTGCAATCTTTTTTGCTTTCTTGATATTGAATAAACATGATATGTTGTAAAATAGACTCTGTTCGTTGAAAAAATAATTGTCATGGAGATGAAAAGAAATACAACTTCTTTGTGGTTCAAGAATCAACTATTGCGGTCAAATAGCCAATTATTTTGGGGTGATGATTTAAATGATAATGTGAAATGAAGGGTGATTATATTCCCAGTAGATACAGCAGATCAATATGCCAAAGAAATACAGTGTCAGAGTTTGAAATCAAAACGTCGGTTAGCATCCGCTTAACCACATAACCTTCCATTCCATTTCCTATTTGACTTTCCTCCAGGCACTAAGATCGATCCCTCCCAAACTAAGCAGCATTCTCCTAAAATTATGGGATAATTCAATCTGTCAACATGATAAAGCCTTGCATCAGTGGATGTATCCTACAATCAACTGGAGGGTCCTCCTCTCCCTCACATCAAAGCCTTCCGAGAGCCTCCATTTGAGTCACTCAGTGTTAATAAAGGTTGATATGGTTAAAAAGTGGTAATACTAGATTTTTCTTTTCACTTCCGGTTTTGGGATTTCCTGCCTCTTTCAGTGCTATTTTTCAGTTTCTTTTTTTTCCCTGTGTGTGTGTGTAGCAGAGAGTGAGCCAAGTCCAATTAATAGTGATAATTTGTTTGCAGTAGTGTATGAAAACATCATTTAAGCAACTGGAAACATCGGTGCCAAACATTGTGTTGGGGAGGGGGGATAAGGTACTGTCTATAGAGTTGCCCTACATAATGGTCATGTAGTTGCTGTGAAGGAACTTCATGTGTCATCTGATGGTGACTTGGATAATCTTGTAGGATTTGCTAGTGAGATTGGTACATCAACAAAGAATACAACTTCCAAAAATTATAAAGCTTTATGAATTTTGTTCACATGTGATGCGAGGCACTCGTTTTGAATGGAGGAGGCTTGGGACATATACTCAGCTTGGAGGAAGAAGCCGTGGAGTTGTATTGGATCAAGAGAATGGATGTTGTTGAAGGCGTGGCAAATGTTATCTTATATGCACCGCGATCATTTTCCTCCAATCATTCTTTGAGACTTGTCGAGCAAGAATGTTTTGATCGATTCAAAGTACGCAGCTCACATCTCTTATTGCAGGACCACGAAAGTCATGAATAGTGACTCATCTAATTAGACTTTTGGATATACTGATCCACATATGTACTTTTGTTGCCTCTATTTTTGAACTCCCTATCTCCTTCAGTACTGTTAATCTTAAGTAAACAATAATGCATGCATATAGTAAGCTTCAAATCTCTATACGGCACTGTATTTACAGGACCTTTACATTTCAACTAGGCATAGCCATGAAGTATCTTGAACAGTGATCATTCCTGATGAGGAGACTTGCTCATTTTGTCATGTGGCAATGAGCAAAGTATCTAATTTGCTAGTTGCTACCTTGAATTGATCCCACGCTCTCTTTACTCTGTCTCATGTATCCTAGTCTCTCATACATAAGTTGGTCGCGGTTTAGAACGTACTTGCACTTCTCGATAAAACTTATTCATTAGATACAGTTATGGGTTTTCTTTTCCCTGCCCAAGAGAGGAAACAAGAATTCATGCAATGGGGAAGTGTGATTGAAGGAAAACACGGGAAAAAAAAAAAAAAAAAAACTCTTAGACTCTGCTTGGGTTAAAGATTTGTGGAGAGATTTGTCGATGGAAAAGAAAATGTAACGGATTTGCCTTCACAATTCAAGGTGCGTCATGATCGAAAAAATTTCAAGGTGCGTTTCACACACACAGCCTAAAGGAACTGTTGTTTTCACATGGAAGTGTATGGCCAAACTCCCAAGTCAATTCTTTGCATCAGACAGTTACTGCCCTGGTACGAGAGGACAACGATGACGCGTGGGAGTAAATCCAATGACAGAGCTGTGTGCAAGGGTGTGGTGACAGGCTGGTACCAGGTAGCTTCAACGGCTATGGCCAGAGCCGGCCCTGTCTTTTCAGGGGCCTAAAGCGAAAATTAAAAATTGGGCCTTTTTGGTAAATCATTATAAAGGATACAAAAATAGGAGGAACTCCTAAAATTTAAAAGAAAATTGGAGCCTAAAGTAGCCGCCTCTTCGGCTTTAGCACTAGGCCGGCTCTGGCCACGGCACCAGGTAGCTTTCATATAACATGACCCATACATGTATATTTCATACAGAGACTAGTCTACCTTGTGATGGGGCCCACAAATGGCATCTTGATTTTCATTTCGCAGCTGCAGGAGGAGAAGATGTGATTTTTCCTGTGGGTAGAAACTAGTAGTATTTCCGTGATTTAGAGCAGAGTATTGTGAAAGTGCAACAGTCTAACACTCAGTCAAGTTAGATTTGTTAGTTTGACTTGATGCAGCGGAATTCACAAGAGATTAGTTGCGTACTAATCTAAATGACATAAATGTTCGAGTCCACGAACGAGCTCAATCTTGAGTCCACAAGAAGAAAGAGATAAACTCATAATTTTAGTGACGAAAAGTTGTATAATTGAATAACTTACCCCCCTATTTATACTAATAGAAGTCCTAACAATAAGGTAACTACTTAGAATGGAGACCAAGCTAAACAATTACTTGGAAACCAAGACCATAATAAAAAGAAAAATAAAATCTCCTAGGAAATAACATCTCCAAGGGAATAATAAATCCTACAAAAACTAGAAATTAGAAAAATAAGACACATGAAAAAGAGGCAGCACAGATATAATTTCATAATAATATTGTTCCTAAATAAAGGTTTCCATAGTATAAAAAATCCTACAATTTTGTCCTACATCAGTCTTCTTTTCTTTAAAAGAACTTGACCTCGAGTTCTGGTTGTTCGAAACAACTTCACACGTTAGCACTTGTCTGCATAATTTTGTACTTCAAATTAATTTTCTCGAACACGAACTTCAACAATGTGCTCCACTCTGCTTGACCTTCAAAATATTCATGTCCCATCTTTCCAATATATAGGTTACAAGTTGACAACAACATCGACGAAACATGGAATATTTCAACTTCTTACTTCTCCAAAAATTTGTCAAAGAAAAGTTTTCATGCAATAATCTTTTCTCTTCGTGCTTCACCTTGTTGACAAGAGTCACTAGATGAACATTGGCAATCCATTCAAATAGTTCCACTCCAAGAAAATCGACCAAAGCAACTTTAGCCCTATCAAAGATGCAATTATATATGTTGTGAATCCATCGTTTGGATATACGCTTCAAATTGATTGTTGGACAATCCTTTCGAAGGTATTTCATTCGACGCCCTTGTATTGATGGCGATACCCTCCTCCTCAACGCAAATATTAGTATCAACCATCTCCAATAGACAACTATTTCGGTCCTCAACAACTTGATCACCAACATCGATATCAATTTTATATTTCTCACTAACATCAGCGTTACTTTTCTCATCATCAACTTCCATTATGACATCTTTAACATATCAATCAGCATCACATTCAACCCGATATCCGTCTTCTTCTGCGACCCCATATCCATCATAATAATTGTGAAACGATTGACTGGAATTTGAAGGAACTTGATTCTTTTTTTGACCTCTAGAGCGTAACTGAGTCAAACTTGTTGGCATGTTTCTTGAATAATTTGTATCAGCAGTAACAAGGCTATATTGCAAATCAAAATTATCTCAGAACATTTGTTTTGACTCAAGTTTTCTCCGGTATTCTTGATACAACTTCTGTCCACGATTTGATTAAAGAAATCTATCACTCATCAATCGTCTCATCTTGGGCCATGTCCTAATAGGTTGTTTATATTGTTTCAATCTATTGGACTGCAATCGTTCCCACCACGTAAAAACCAATAAATAAAATTCTCAGGATGACAATACCCATGAAAAGTAGGAATTATTGATTCTACCTGAAAAGTTAAAAAGTCGTCATCTGTGCAATCCTCCAGGCCTTGAATGTCGCTTCTTGGACTGATATCCATAATAATCCTTAGGTAACTTGTCTTCAGATTCATCCTCACTATCAAGTTGGTAATAAGAATATCCTCCGGAGACGTTTTGGTTAATAGGTTGGTTGTGGAAAAATCCCTTAACACGGTTCCTATCAACTTTGTGTTTAACAGATTGACCATGAGCAAATCCCTTGGTGCGAGTTTTGTTAAATCCTTTCCCATGACCAATGTTAATGGGTATGTCTTCAACCGTGTTTGGTGCCATCGAACCAAGCAAAGCCGTGCTCTGATATCACTTGACGCAGTGGAATTCACAAGAGATTAGTTGTGTACTAATCTAAATCAGATAAATGTTCGAGTCCACGAATGAGTTCTTGAGTCCACAAGAAGAAAGAGATAAACTGATAATTTTATTGATGAAAATTTGAATAATTGAATAACTTACACCCCTATTTATACTAATAGGAGTCCTAACAATAAGGCCATTACTTAGAGTGGAGACCAAACAAAATAATTACTTGGAAACCAAGACCATAATAAAAAGGAAAATAAAATCTCCAAGAGAATAATAAATCCTACAAAAACTAGGAATTAGAAAAATAAGACAAGTGCAAAACAGGCAGCACACATATAATTTCATAATAATATTGTTCCTAAATAAAGGTTTTCAAAATATAAAAAATCCTACAATCATGTCTTAAATCAGGATTGGTGGAGTCAAGTCTGTATCACAAAATAACCTTGAAGAAATGGGAAGACTTGTATTTCTCTTCCTGAATCATGAGTGTTGAAAGCAATTGAACTGAATGCTCATCTTCATTTCCAGTTCAAACAATAAGGGACCACAACAGTACCACTAATAAGCGGTAACCTATCGAACAGTAGTGATTGAAGGACCTGAAAGTTCTCAGTCTACGGGTGGCATTTAGTGACAATTTTCCTTCTCCTCAAGGCACGGCATAGTATTAATTTTGTTCGATTTGAAACTACTGAAGGAAAACAAGAACACAGAAAACAAGCAAAAAAGATACAAATGTGCGCGCACACACAAGGGCTCTTTCAGTAAAGACGAGGCCGGCCAAATATGACCATAGAAGTGACTCTTTCCGCATCGTGGTTTTTTAATTGAACCATGTCACCATGCCACCAACTGTAGCGAAACCGGGTACCCTCCTCTGCATCAACATACCTCTTAATTCGCTTGGCATATAAATGAAGAACATTATATAACCCCTGTCGAGTTTCTGTAAATTGTAAATATATTTCCGCAGGACCTGAAAGTCTAGTCTATGGGAAGGCAATGAGTGGAAAGATGATTCAAAAATTCAGAGGCGCCGAAACTGTTTAGAAACTTTTTTCAGTTTCAAAATTTGAAAGATAATATTTTTATTAGAGAGACCTGTCTTTTACTTGAAGGGTGTGACAGAGTGACTTTGTAATTTCAAATATAAATTAAGACTATTTCTCATCATGCAATGTGGAAATGACAAACCGTGAAATCTATGAACTGTATTTTGAAGTCGTATTTAGCCATTACAACTTGCATGAAGTCAAAGTAATATGGCTTTAGGACAGCGCGCGAATACCCTGTCTAAATTTAGATACAGTAAAGATAAAGGAAGGCCAAATATGACCATAGACAGATTGCATCACTTTTGTTCAGGCCTTCAGGGTCTTTGTAATCCTAGTAGTGCTGATATTAGTTTCCAGGAAGCTCTTTTGGACTTTTGTTCCCTTTTCTCTTACTTTTTCAATGCTATAAAAGTTACTGTATTAAGGTAGATAGACATGTAGTCAAGGCAGCTCGTTTTAAAGCTAGAGATGCTTTGGCTGACTTGTAACTCGGTTATGGTAATTATGGTTAATCAATGGGATTAGTTTGTTCGTCAAAAAAAACTAATCTCTTTATGAATTGGTTTCCGGGGATATTTCATTTCCAGTCCAAATAAGGCTTTCCACTTATGTCCAACAGAGACAAGCGACACAACTCTGGCACTTAAACTTCACGAAAAATAATGAAACAATACATTGGGGACGGTTTACTTATTTTTTCTCTTAGTTGAAATTCGACAGAGATTTGGAAAATAAAGTCAACAACACAAGGGCAATGTGTCACCACCAAAAACCGACCTTGGAAGTCGTGACCGTGCCGGCCAAAAGGGTATTAAGCTGCTGAAGGCGTGCTCATCTTCTAGTTTAGAGATTTTCCACATCATTGTCATTTTAAACCATAAAAACAAAAGTATGTGGAAGCGTAGAATAAATAACAAAGATTTCCTAATCCATTGGGTACTGATCAAATGCAAACTGACTAATCATGCTCTTTGCAATTCCCATCAGTACGTTAATCAACAAAACAAATTCATAGGAAAAGAAAAACGTACCCGTTTCCGCATTAGTTTTGTCCAGATAAAATAATTCAATTTACCACTCATTTCTGAAGCAATAACAAATCCAAATCAAATTCAAACAGTTTCTTAATTGTGTCTCCTTTGGCCCGCTCCACCATCATCAAAGATTGCAAACTCACAACATTCTCCAAACACATGCATGTATCTGTCTTCGTATTAAGGACCAACAACGTAATCAATCCACTTTCATCTACCGGATAATATCGTCTTAAGATTGTTGGTGCAAAAGTTGTCGTAGCTAATGCAAGCTAAACATCCTCTCATAATGCTCCATTCTTAGGGGTATGTTGGTCACGATTTGCAACATACTTGCACTTCTGGATAAAACTAGTACTTATTCATTTTTTTTGCTCAGCACAACGGAAAAGATTTTATTAAGATCAATAGGGTACATTGAACAAAAGATTAAAATAAAAGTTAAAAGAACATCCAATAAAAGATTGGATGAGAAATAGAAAACATCTAAAAAGAGTACATCTCAGATTCTAATTCTTCTGATTCAATCCAAGCCCTTTTGAAGTCATCCACTTGATAAAGCTTAATATCGAATTTCGCTTTGATCCAAATTGCGACTCTTGTCTTCACCAAGTCACAAATTTCCATAACCTCTGGCTCAGAGTTGTTGAACACCTTATCATTCTTTGCCAACCAAATAGACCACATCACAGCATAAAGGCAAGCTTCCCAAATCGATTTCTCAAGGTTAGAGAAATTTTTATCGAACCACTAATCAATAAGGCCAATGATTGAACCAGGGCTTACCCAAGAAATTTTCCACCACTTTAGAATTACAACCCACACCCTCCATGAAAATCTGCATAAAATCATCATGTGCTGAGGAGTTTCCTCAACCATCAAGCATAGCGGACATAACTCAATCCCCTCATCTGTTGATAACATCCCTCTTCTTGCTAAGACTGACCTTGTTGCTATGGACCCCTGCATCACAAGCCACAAGAAAACCTCTGTTTTTGGAGGGCAGATTGACGTTCCTCCAAATATATTCTTTTCTCCTATCCAGATCATGAGATATATCCTCCCACTTAGAGTAAACTCTTTGGCTATTCCATTCCCAATCCAGATAGTCCTCCCGGCTTGAATTTAGAACAACTCCCTGTAAGCTTTGCAACAAGGAATTCAATTGCACTGTCTCCCTCTTGGTCCACAGGGCCGGCACTAGGCATAGGCTCATCAGGTGACCGGCTAGGGCCTCCCGTTTTTAGCCCAATTATAGGGCCCCGAAATGTAGGGAATATAATAAATATTATTTATGTCAAGTTTTATAAAACCAATGGAGCTTGGTGAAGTCGTTCGTTTTCTGTGCTTTAACCACGAGATCATGTGTTCAAATCCACCCTTCAAAATTTTACACCAACGTTTTTAACTTGTGCAAAATAATGCTTGCAAATTGAGACCTATGGGATTTGAACCCATAACCTTGGGAACCGAAGAGCATTCCTAGCCGTGTGCCAGTGAGCCCAAATGGTTTCCTTCTTCTTATGTTGAAAACTGTTTATATATAGGAAGAAACGAGACGCACCATTTTTAGAACTCGCCTAGAGCCTTTAAAACCTCAGGGCTGGGTAATGATCTTCTAAATTGTAAATCCCACATGATTCCTTCTCTAATTCCCCAGACTTCCCTAACTGAAGCATTCTTCTGGGAAGAAAGGTTGTATAATCTAGGAAAAGCTTCTTTAAAAACAAAATCCTCCAACCATTCATTTTCCCAAAATTTGAGCACATTACCTGATAATAAATGTATCCTGAATCCCCCTTGAATGACTTCATTTAGACTAGAAGCTTGGTTTTCCAACTTCACAAATGTCTTTCCATATCACAGATGCCTTTTGATTAGGTTTCAATCTTGGTAAAGGACACTCCTCACTCAACCGATACTTGCCTCAAACTACCTTCACCCGTAAAGCTTGTTTTTCTTTGTTGAATCTCCACCACCACTTAGCAAGTAGTGCTTGATTATGTTCCATAAGCCTCTTGATTCTCAATCCCCCGTACTTCTTGCTTTTAGTTACCTTCGCTCATTACACCAAATGTATTTTCTTTTTTGTTGATGAATCACCCCATAAAAAATTTCTTTGAATTTTCTCAATAGCTTTTGCTACTGCCACTGGCATCCAAAATAGCGACATAAAGTATATAGGCAAATTACTCAAAGTAGACTTTATCAACGTAATACTACCGGCCATGGTCTAATGTCTCCTTCTCCATTCTGCCAATTTCCTTTCAATAACCGGTTTCCAAGTGCTTATCCTTCTTGGAAGAGATCCCTAAAGGCATACCCAAATATCTCATTGGAAGAGATCCCTTCAAGCACTTCATTTGGCTGGCCAAAGTTTCCACATCCTGCTTCACCATACCAACCCCACATAACTGACTCTTTGCGAAATTAATTTTTAACTCAGACAGAAATTGAAAACATCTCAATAGCCTCTTAATGTTTAATATCTCCTCAATATCATAATTGCAAAAAATAATTGTATCGTCTTGCGAATTGCAAATGAGATATAATCAATCCACTTCTGCCCACCTCCACCCCTCTGATTAATCCCACATCTCTAGCTCTCTCAAACATGACATTAAGAGCCTCAACCACTACGTTAAAAAGAAAAGGGGATAGAGAGTCACATTGCCTAAGCCCTCTGTGTGTCCTAAATTCATCAGTTGGGGATCCATTAATCAAGATAGACAATTGCAAAGTTGAAATGCATTCTTTTATCCATGAAACCATTTACTACCACAACCAGACTTCCAAAGCATAACCATCAAAAAACCCCAATTAACACTGTCATATGCTTAATGAAAGTTAATTTTAAGAACCACACCTTTCGTCCTTGATTTTTTCCACATGAATTATCTCATTAGCAATCAAAACTCCATCAAGAATTTGGATAAAACTTATGATAGGTGCGCGGAATTCATGAATTCTAGCGCCTAAGTAGGGAAATTAGCGCGTTAGACGTGCATTTAATTCTCATTTTCCATTTAATGCGTGCACGTGGTTGGATTTTGTGTTTGTGCTTAATTTGCAGGAAATTGAGATGTTTTGGCGCAAATGAGAGGTATTCGGAAAGGTCGTGATGGAGCTTGAGAGCGAGAAGGCTGTAGAGACTAAGTGTTGAAGTGAAATTCACGAGGAAATGAACAGAGGGTTTGTGAGCGCTACATGAAAAGTAGTATAGCGCTCAAACGTGGCATAGCTGATGCTCGAAGTGGACAGAGAGTTAGGTAGCGCTACACCCTTTTTGGTGTAGCGCTACCTTGAAGTTAAAGGGGTCAACGCCAGCAACGGTCAACGCGATCTCAAACAGCTAAAGGGTTAGGTAGTGCTACACCCTTTTTGGTGTAGCGCTACCGAGGGCTTAAAGGCCCAGGAACGGCGGCGTTTTGTGCTATGGCGGTTTCTATTTTGATTTATGTTAGGATTTTAATAGGGATTAGTATAAAAACCCCGTTTTTAGCTCAGAATTAGGGTACGCTTTTACTTAGGATTCTAGCAGCTTTTTTATAACGACGTTTTTGTTGATTTTTCATCGCTCTTAACTTTTGGCTACTGTTTTTCTAAGTTCTTATTTTGCAGATTCAAGTTTTAATTGAAGTTCTTTCAAGTTTTCCAGCTTTAATTCCTGTTATTCTTCAGTAATCGAATCCGTTACTCTTCCGTAAGTCTGTGGAATCGTGTTTATATTTCTATTCCGATTATTCGAAGCATGTTTAGATCTAGGGTTTTAATTGTTACTGCATTTAATAAAATTATGAGTGAGTAGTTCTGTAGAGTGCGGCCACGGGGCGAAGGCGTCTCGTGGCTAGTTTAATTAATGTTTTTACCTCGAGATCGAATTAATTTAATCTTTAAGCAATTTTAGAAGACGAAAACTCTTCTAACAAACAAAACCCAGGCATCGCCGGAATTCGAATGCGCACGGATACTGGTGACAAGTGGTGCGCATTTGTTAGGGATCCTTTTTCCTATTCTAAAATCAACAAAGTGAATAATTGTGGCCCGAGTAAACATTGGTTAGGCTAGTTGCGGACGCTGAGTTCCCACAGCTGTACTCTCCTTTTTTAAATCCTTATTTAATTAATTTAGTTTGGTAATTTAGTTAGTAAATCAATCTCATTGAACAAGGGGTGGCTACCTAAGAGCCAAATTAAACTAGAATTCAACACTTTTGAGTAAGCACCGTCCGTCCGTCTCTGTGGTTCGACTCCGGTACTTCCGGAATTATTGTGCTACACTGGTCGAGAGTCCTACGCTTGGGACGCATTTTTAGTTTAATTTTATTAACACCCGGTCGGTCAAGCAACTTATTCATTAGATATAGTTATGGGTTTTCTTTTGCCTCTGTAAGAGAGGAAACAAGAATTCATGCAATGTGGAGGTGTGATTGAAGAAAAACATGGGAAAAAAAGATAAAAACTTTTAGACCATGCTTGGATTAAAGATTTGTGGAAGGAATATTTATCGAGGGAAAAGAAAATGTTATGGATTTCCTTCACAAATTCAAGGTGCATTCCACACCACCTAAATTAAGGAGCTGTTATTTTCAGATGGATATCTATGGCCAAATACTCCCAAGTCAAGTCTTTGCATAAGACATGCAATTTGTGCAACTTACCAATACTATGATGGTCCAATGATAACGACGACGGGAGGGATCCAAAGACGGAGCTGCGTGCAAGGGTGGGGGTGCCAACGGCCATGGCACGAGGCAGCTTTCAGATAGCATGATCCATACATGTCTATTTCACACGGAGACTAGTCTACCTTGTGATGAGACCCACAAATAGCATTTTGATGTGATTTTTTTCATTGGGAAGAAATTTCTACTTCTGTAATTAGAGCAATATTGTAAAAGTACAACAGTGCCGTTCAGTTGCATGGAAAGGACGGAAAAATCAACTTTCCTATAATTTTTTGTGTTTGAAAGTTGTAGGACCTACAGCTTTAACTTTCTCACTGGGAAATACTTTCCTGCAAAATAGATCTTATCAAAAGGAAGTGATTCTTGTTTTTCAGCAAGATTTTTTGTTAACAGAATACACAAAGGAAAATAAATTTTATTTTTCTTTACTTCATCTCACTCCACTTTTCCTAGGAACCATTTTTCCACACAACAATCCCGACAACTCAACGGAGGTGTATATACTATATTTAGCTTTAGCTAGCCAATAAGATACTCCCGTCAGTGAAGTTAGATTGTTGTTCTAATTTAATATTTTACTAAAATTTATTTAGTCAAATATTATTTTGATGGATGGAATATCAAATAATTTGTGACATGAAAGGGGAAATACTGTCAGAGATTTTTAAGGGGTTGTTGAAACCTCTTTAGACTTGGTCTTCTAATTTCCTAAAATCTCTCCTAAAAGATAGAGGAGTATTCTCTTATCCCTAACAAACTTTTGACTATATGTTTTCTATATATGTAGTCATATACCTTTGCAAGAAAATATATACATGTACAACAAAATACTCGTTACCCTACCCCCACTCTAGTTTCCAAAGTATACAGAAAAATCCTTTATCCTTTTTCTCATCCAATTAGTGCTCTATATTGGAAAAACAAAAGCTTCTGCTATTTCTTGTACACGATGTTTAAGATTGTTTTTCGTTGCTTATTTCGAGTGTCGGGAAACTACATGGTTCGTGAGTTCAATTCACTGCACAGAAGAGAACTTGAAGGTCGATGTATCTTAGGGAAGGAGTACCATTCAACCCTGTGCAAGAGGGGGTATATCGTTCCTTAGGAGAGCGCTATCACGTGCCTCGACCACCTCACAGGCTATTTTATTCCTTTCTCTATTTATTTATATTGCTGAATTTGATCATTGATTATTATTTAGAATTATTAATCTACCAGAAAATTCCTATCGCATGTATTTTATCCAACAGATATATTAGCTTGACTTGTAGAGTCAAGTCTATATCACAAACATAACCTTGAAGAAATTAATGGTATCAGTTTGTATGTCTCTTTCCGAGTGTTGAAAGCAATTGAACTGAATGCTCTCATGTTCATTTCCAGTTCAAACAATAAATAAGGGACCACAACTATGGGTGGCATTTAGTTACGATTTTTCTTCTCCTCAACGCACGGCATAGTATTTATGTTTGATCTGAAATTTCTCAAGTAAAACAAGAACCAAGAAAACGATCTCAAAAGATAAAAACTGATATTTTTGGGCATTCCAATCGAGACTTCCACCAATCATGCAATGTGGAAATTAATGACAAACCGTGAAATCTATGAACTGTATTTTGAAGTCGTACGTATTTAGCAATTACAACTTGTACGCAGTCAAAGTAATATAGCTTTAATTAGGACAGCGAATACCCGGCCTGTCTAAATTTAGTCATAGCAAAGAAAAAAAAGCAAGGCCAAATATGAGCATGGGAAGATAACAAATGAGTGTAACTAGGGCTATATCAAACACTTCAACAAATTTCCTCTCCTCATTCTCTTTACGGTCCAAACAAATAATAGATATATTTTCTGATGGGAAAACTAGTAGAACTTCAACAAATCGGAGTGGTATGTAGCATTTGTTTAACAAACAAACTAACTAACTAATCTCCTAATGAATTGCTTTCCGGAATATTTGATCTGCAGTCCAAATAACGCTTTGACTTATGTAGCATCGACAGAGACACGCGATGCAACTCCTGCACTTAAACTTTACGAAAATTAATGAAATGACACATTTGGGGACACATTTGAAATAGTATTTGCGTGTTCTAGTATATGAGTAAAAAAACAAAAAATATGGCCTAATCGTAAATTTGTAACACCCTATATAACTAAAATCTTATTTATCCTGACACCATTCAAAATAGTAGGAGTATTGATCAACAAAAAGGTTTCACTATTTATGTGTGTCTTTATAATAGGACTTCCCAAAGTTTACATTGGAGGCTACTATTTGAGATAACGCCCCTCACTTGTTTTTGCAAGTAGCCGGAGAGTGGGCGCCGGACAATTTTTTAATGTGTTCTTGGAGTGTCCAAGAGGAGAATGTCCAAAAAAATTGGACATTTGGGATTTGAGTGTAAGACATGCGTCAGAGAGTGTCGGTATCCAACAACCGGTACAGCGGTACTTAACCTCCGATGATGTACGTGTCCATTCTACACTGGTCCTCACTTTCTTACTGTGTCAGCATAATTGGACAATCGCGATATTTACAGAGAACACATTGTGCCCACAGTATAGGATCCCTAGGCACCAAGTCTATAGTTGGAGACTTTTCAAGATAAGACGTCTTTTTCTCCTCCATTCAGTATCCATCCACAAGTTGTCGATAATTTTAGTATCCATTAGGGCTGTCCACCCACCCGACCCACCCGACCACCCGACCCGACCCGACCCGACCCGAAAACAGACCCAACGGACGGTTCAGATCGGATGGATCGGTCGGGTTCGGGTCTGTATGGTCGGATTTGTTAAACTGTCGGTCGGGTGTCGGGTGCACCATATAAAACTTCGGGTGACCCGATCCGACCGAACGATTTTGTATAAAAGCTGAAAAAACCCCAAATTTCCCAAATCCCATCCCATTTGTTCGACCAATTTTACTCCTCCAAAGCCCAGACCTCCACTTCGATCTCTTCTTTTCCTCCAGACCTCCACTTCTCTTTCTCCCACAGTCCCTCTCCGGCACTCCCACGGTCCACCCTCACTCCTCACAGTAGACTCCACTCCACCTGTCTTCAACGACGACGACGTCTTCGTCCTCAACGGCTATGGCGGCGGCTCCACCTCGTCGTCAACAACATCCTCGCTGCAGTCGTTCCCAGCCGCCCACCTCGCCGATTCCCCCTCCGCCGGCCACCACCTCCTTCTCCTCCTCTAAGCCACTGTAATTTTGGAATTGAAAATATGATTTTCAGAAAAAAGGTGTGTAGATTTGTGATTATGAATCATGAGTTTGTAATATTATGCTAGGAATCGTGATTGTGATGTGATTTGAGGTTGTGATTGTGTAGATCTGTGACTGTGTTTGTGATTTTGTGATTGTGTTCTTGATTTTGTGACTGTATTAGAACAACCCGACAATCCGACCCGAATCAACCCGAACCAATCAGAACTCGGTTCGGATGGAACCCGACATATGTTTCGGTCGGGCTCGGGTGACTATATATACAACCCGACTAAAGTCGGGTCGGGTCCAACCCGACCCGAACCCGACCAAACCCGCCCGATGGACAGCCCTAGTATCCATCCACAAGTTGTCGAAAGGTTAAGATTCATGTAAAACAAACTGTCTATTGCTAAGTTGAACATTCTAGCATTAACACCTGCGCATAACATAACCTTGAAGAAATGGTAACATTTGGCGGGCGAGAAATACAAGATACTTTAATGGGGATGAGATGTCGTTCCCAAAAATTAAGAGTCTTTTTCTTCCTAATTTGTTTAGTTGGGACTCGAGAGAAAGAAATCCTTCCCATGATCAATTTCTTGACACGTTAAATATATATTTCTAGTGCTTAGAATTGCATATAGGCTCTCTAGACGGAGTATATTTTTTTGGCCTTTTTTTTTTCTTTGCTTTATTTTGTCCATGGGTGCTATCCCTTTGATATCTTTTCAAAAAAATTAATATTACTTATCTAAAAAGAGAGATAACAGTTGAATATTTCTCTTCTTAATTGTGGAAAGAAATTGAACTGAATAATTATGTTCATTTTCAGTTCAATTAAAAAGAGGGGACCATAACTATCTAAATAATTCGTGGTTTGAACAATAGTGATAGCAGGGGTGGCATTTACTCACAATTTAATGGGTGGGGAAATGCTGCATGCACAATATTCAAGCCTGCAAAGAATTCTCCAAGTAATAATAATAGTATCAAAAAGTCAGCAATGAGTGATTCCAACTCTAGATGCATGCATCTTTCGACTTGAATTCCAGCCGCCTGCATGATTCCGATTGATATGGCAGTTGAATTGTTCTCGACATTTAGGCTCGGCGTGCTGTATTTTGAATTCCGTGACTGTATTACTATGCTCCACTTTATTTTCAAGCTCCACTTTATTTTCAAGGAAAGGGAAAAAGATCGTAAGAAAGTTTTGGTTTGAAACGATTGTCCCTCATGTTGTTCCAAGCAGTAGTGTTATTAGGCAATAACAAGTACCCATGTAACAAGCAGACAATTGCTTTCCAAGAAAGTACACAAGAGAAACAAGGCACTAGCTATACCCTGTACATGGAATCCTGTTATTACGGTGACCTCTAACACTAACAAAAACAAACTACTGTAGTGGATTTCGAGTTCCTTGGCGATTTTAAGCACAGAGCTTTACACCCTGAAAAGAATGCCGACAGTAGCTTAAGAAAGTGCTGGTGGATTTCAGTAGATGTTGCAAGCTAAACTGCCTTTCAACATGCTCCATTCTTGGCATAATGACCAATATCGAAGAATAATGCCAGAAGGGATAAGTTGGTCACAATTTAGAACGTACTTGCACTTCCGGATAATTGTTTACATGGAATATGGTTATTGTTTTCTTTTCCCTGCTCAAGAGTAACGACAAACCAAGGCAAGAGGGGAGTTTGGAGTTGTGATTGAAGAAAAACCGGGGGAAAAAAATTGTGCGGTGCTTGGATTAAAGATTTGTGGAGTGATTTGTTGATGGACAATAAGATGTTATGGATATGCCTTCACAAATTCAAGGTGCGCTCCACACACAGCCTAAAGGAGCCGTTATTTTCACATGGAAATCTATGGCCAAACTCCCAAGTCAAGTCTTTGCATCAGACATTTGTGCAAATTACCTATACTATGGTGCACTGACAACGACGAAGGGCAGAATCCAGGGATGGAGCTCCGTGCAAGGGTGGGGTGCCAAACAGCATTTTAGTACTTCCATAATATGAGCAATACTGTGAAAATAAACAGTCTTTTTTGGGCGTGCATCAGAAGCTAATAGTGCAGGGGCTTCATGGACATGTTTCATGTCTTAGTTCATGTCCTTTATTCTTGTAATCTTTTGTTTGCTGTTTTTGTTTTGGGTCTCTATTGGCTGGTTTCTTCCCAACTTTTTAGAGTCTAGGGTGGCATATGATTATTGGAGTTGGGGGCCCACTCTATTGGGATACTAGCTTTCTTGTTGTGATGCCATCATGCCCGTGATCCGTTCTTTTTAATCATATTGATTTTATGTTAATGCATTCCTTTTGCCTAAACTCCTTTGTACAATATTTTAGCTCAAGCTACCCAATAAGAAATTCCGTCAGTCAAGTTAGATTTATTAGCTTGACTTGTAGAGTCAAGCATGTCTATAGCATAACATAACCTTGAAGAAATGGTAATATTTGGCGGGCGAGAAATCAAAGATATATAAAACAGAGCAGTTTATGTTGAAAATATATTGGCATATAAACGAAAGCACCCTTTACAACCGTTAGATCATGTCGTGTTAAATTTTAGCCATTAGATTGTTTGTTTTTTTAAAGATACAAAGAATATTCTCCTCATAAATCTATCTCTATCTATCATCACTTTTTAGGCAATGTATTTCTATGTAAATGTTGTCTATAATGATCAAATAGAAAGATATCTCAAAATGATAATTGTCTCTTTGTGGAGATTACATTTATCGCATAAGAAATAATTTATTTAAGTTGTGACTATGTTACATTCCGATGTGCCTTTAGGCATGGGCATCCGCAAGTCCAAGATATTTTAATGCGTACGAGAAGTCGTTGCCAAAAATTAAGAGTCTTCTTCTTTCTAATTTGTTTTATTGGGAGTTGTCGAGAGAGACCAATCCTTCCCTTGATCAATTTCTTGCCACGTTAAATATATGGTTTTGGTGCTTGGAATTGGATATAGGCTCCCTTGACGGAGTATAATTTTTTGGACTTTTGTCCTTTGTTTTCTTTTGTACATGGGTTACCTTTTCTAAAATCTGGCAAAAGCGGGTACCCTCCTCTGCATCAACATACCTCTTTAGCTTGGCTTGTTGATGAAGAAAATTACGACCACAGTCAAGTTTCAGTTAGTCGTAATATTTCTGCATGACCTGAAACTTTTTCAGTTTCAAAATTGAAAAGATACTCTATAACTTGCACGATTTATTTACAACAATCTTAACTTCACAGCAAATCGACTTTTGCACATCATAGAAGATGGTCTTGTATGAGAATATTCAAACCTGCAAAGAATTCTCGAAGTGATAGGTCAACTATATACTGCCTCTATAAATTTTTTTTTTTCAACGGTCAAGGGTGTCCAGGCCAACTTACTGTTCCGCTCTCCGGTTCTTTCAAAGGCAGATCATCCACGCCATGACTATGGAATTCACAAGAGATTTCCTAATTGTGGCCTGGATGTCTGGGTTTTCTTGCAATAGCGGATTATCATGCAATGATTTATTCTCTGTATAATCACTTACCCATTCACTTAAAAGCTCTTCATTCCAACTGCCTCTCGTAGCTTCTTTGTATCAAACCGAGAATGAAACTCTTACCAGCAAAGACACTTCCCAACCTGTTCGTTACATCCCAATGTCTTTTTGTCTTGTTCGTCGTCCTTTCTTTGGTCCCTCCTTTTGATTCCTCTGCTTTTTCTTCTTCTTCGCCTAAGAAAGAAGTTGGAGAAGAAGGAATGGAAGCAGCGGCTCTCTTGGCATGGAAAGCTAGCCTTGACAACCAAAGCCAATCTCTCCTCTCCTCATGGGTTGTCGGAAGCAACCACTGCAATTGGATTGGAATTGGTTGCAACAAGGCGGGCAGACTCATCACTCATATTGACCTTGAGAGTTATGGCTTAAGAGGTACACTTTCGAATCTAAATTTCTCATCCCTCCCTCATCTTCTCAGCTTTGATCTTACAAACAACTCGGTTTATGGAACCATCCCCTCCCCCATTGGTAGCCTTTGGAGACTCACCCATCTTAGCCTGTCCGCCAACCGTCTCTCTGGCACAATTCCCCCTGAAATAGGCCAATTGTCTAGTTTGAAGACCTTGGAGCTGCACCAAAATCAAATAGGTGGCTCCATCCCCCACGAAATAGGATTGCTCATTTCTCTAATTGAGCTGAATTTGTATTCGAACAATCTCATAGGTTCAATTCCTACATCTATAGGGAATTTCTCAAACTTAACCACTCTTTATCTTTACGATAATTATCTCTCTGGATTAATTCCTGAAGAAGTTGGAATGCTAAGGTCTCTCATTGATCTTGAACTCTCAACAAACAAACTCACGGGTGCAATCCCAGCATCTGTTGGTTACTTGGGCAAATTAACCACTCTATACCTTGAGGACAATCATCTTTCTGGGTCGATCCCTCAAGAAGTTGGGATGCTAAGGTCTCTCGTTCACCTCTCACTCGCTATGAACAATCTCACGGGTGCAATCCCTACTTCTATAGGGAACTTGGCCAATTTAACCACTCTTTACCTTTACAACAATTATCTTTCCGGGTCGATCCCTCAAGAAGTTGGGATGCTAAGGTCCCTGTTTGATCTCGAACTCTCAACAAACAGTCTCACGGGTACAATCCCTACTTCTATAGGGAACTTGGCCAACTTAACCAAACTTTATCTTTACGACAATCATCTTTCCGGGTCGATCCCTGAAGAAGTTGGGATGCTAAGGTCCCTGGTTGACCTCAGACTCACAACAAACAATTTCACAGGTGCAATCCCTGCATCTGTAGGGAACTTGGA
>BPLS01028352.1:68793-80880 GCA_019656275.1 Rhododendron kiyosumense | reverse complement strand
CAACTTAACCATCCTTGCCCTTGGCGACAATCATCTTTCCGGGTCGATCCCTGAAGAAGTTGGGATGTTAAGGTCCCTGGTTAATCTCCAACTAGCAATAAACAGTCTCACGGGTGCAATCCCTGCTTCTATAGGGAACTTGGCCAACTTAACCACTCTTTACCTTTACGACAATCATCTTTCTGGGTTAATCCCCGAAGAAGTGGGGATGCTAAGGTCCCTGGTTGATCTCGAACTCGCAAATAACAATCTCACGGGTGCAATCCCTACTTCTATAGGGAACTTGACCAACTTAACCACCCTTTACCTTTTCGGCAATCATCTTTCCGGGTCGATCCCTAAAGAAGTTGGGATGCTAAGGTCCCTAGTTGACCTCAAACTCACAACAAACAATCTCACAGGTGCAATCCCTGCATCTATAGGGAACTTGGCCAACTTAACCATCCTTGCCCTTGGCGACAATCATCTTTCCGGGTCGATCCCTGAGGAAGTTGGGATTCTAAGGTCCCTGGTTAATCTCCAACTAGCAATAAACAGTCTCACGGGTGCAATCCCTGCTTCTATAGGGAACTTGGCCAACTTAACCACTCTTAACCTTCGCGAAAATCATCTTTCTGGGTTGATCCCTGAAGAAGTTGGGATGCTAAGGTCCCTCGTTGATCTCGATCTCTCAAGGAACAATCTCACTGGTTCAATCCCTGGTTGTGTAGGAAGTCTGAAATTTGTTGTGTCTTTATGTTTTTTGGATAACCAACTTACTGGATCTATTCCCCCACAGTTGAACAATCTTACTCGTTTGAGAAATTTGCAAGTAGCTGAGAACATGTTAACTGGTCATTTACCAGAAAACCTATGTTTGAGTGGATCACTTGAAAACTTTACAGCTTTTAACAACAATTTTAGTGGACTCGTCTCAAAAAGCTTTAAAAACTGTAGTAGCTTATACAGGGTAAGGCTTGAGGGAAACCAGTTTTCGGGAAACATATCAGAAGATTTTGGAATATACCCAAATTTGGACTATATTGATCTGAGCGACAACAATTTCTTTGGTGAACTATCTCCAAGATGGGGAAAGTGTAACAATTTAAAAAGCCTCAAAATGTCCAATAATAATATTTCTGGAGGCATACCACCCGTATTGGTAGATGCAACTCAACTATCTCGAATTCATCTGTCTTCAAATCATCTAGTTGGAGAGATCCCAAAGAATTTCGGTAGTTTGGTTTCATTGTTCGACCTCAGGTTGAATGATAACCAACTTTCAGGTAATATTCCTCGAGAACTCGGTCGTCTTGCCAACTTAAAGATTTTAAATTTGGCAAGAAACAAACTAAGTGGTCCAATCCCTCAAGAGTTAGGGGACTGCATGAAGCTATTGAACTTGACCTTGAGCAATAATAAACTCGGGGAAGGCATTCCTTTGGGACTAGGTCAACTCAATGGACTTGAAAGTCTTGATCTAGGTGATAACTTGTTAATCGGTAAGATACCACAACAGATTGGAGCATTGCAAAGGTTAGAAATGCTAAATCTCTCCCACAATGAGCTCTCTGGATCCATACCCTCTTCTTTTGATAATCTGATAGGTTTGACATCAATGGATATATCCTACAATCATCTAGAGGGTCCTCTTCCTCATATCAAAGCTTTCCAAGAGGCTCTATTTGATGCACTTAGAGGTAATGAAGGTTTATGTGGTAATACTACTGGATTGAAGGCCTGCCAGCTTGACGAAGTTCCAAGAAAGAAGGAAAAGAAGTTGGTGATCCTAATTGTACTTCCTATTTTGGGGTTTTTACTGCTTTCTCTCACGGTTCTTGGATTTTTCTTGTGTTTTTGTAAGAAAATCAAGAGCACAACAAACGAGCCAATACTAGTAAATAACCCAAATTTGTTTTCAATATGGAGTTATGATGGAAAGATGGTGTATGAAAACATCATTGAAGCGACTGAGAACTTCAGTGCCAAATATTGCATTGGGAAAGGAGGATGTGGTATTGTTTATAGAGCTGCCCTTCCGAATGGTCAAGTAGTTGCTGTGAAGAAACTTCACTCATCATCTGATGGTCACTCGGTTAATCAAAAGGGCTTTATGAGTGAAATCAGTACATTAACAAAGATAAGGCACCACCACATCATAAAGCTTTATGGGTTTTGCTCACATCCAAGACACTCTTTTTTGGTTTACGAGTTCTTGCAAGGTGGAAGCTTGCGAGAGGTACTAGCCTCGAAGGAAGAAGCCATAGAGTTTGATTGGAACAAAAGACTTGATGTTGTTAAAGGTTTGGCAGATGCTCTATCTTATATGCACCATGATTGTTCGCCTCCAATCATCCATCGCGACATATCAAGCAAAAATATTTTGTTTGATTCTGAGTACGTTGCTCACATCTCTGATTTTGGGATAGCTAGATTTATGAATCCTGACTCCGCCAATTGGACTTCATTTGCGGGAACCTTTGGATACACTGCTCCTGGTATGTATATCCATTGCAAGTTTTTCTTCTGTTTTTTTTTGTTTTTGTTTTTTTTTATTTTAATTTTATCTACAAGTCAACCTTAACATGTTAGTTTTATTTTACTTCTAAACCAATAAAGAATATACCAAGTTTTTGTGCCGCTTATATATTGCTCTATATTCGTAGGACAGTAAATTTATGTAATGCATAAAGGCTTGAAGTTTCGAGAATTATGAACATTCATGATGAGGCTTTTCTTGTTTTCTCGTATGGGAGTGAGCAAGGTACTATTTTGATAAGTGGAATTGGCAGGAAGCATATTTTATGGTTTACCCCACTCTCTCACTAATACTTTAATCTTTTTAATTAACGATTACTCACTATTCGAGATAATAAATAGAACTTAAGAGTAAGATGAATATCCAACCCAATAGATTAGTATAAGAACCGGGCAATAACTCTGGGAGAAACAATAGTGGTAGTTGAATGGGAATGCTATCGACACTTGGCGACAAAAAAAACAAAAAAAACCTCAATGCAAATCTACATTATTTACATCACCAATAACAAGGGTCACTAATTTACACGTTGATTTTTCTTCTGCTACGTAATGTGAGGATTGAGTCCCATTTGGTTATAAGTTACTGGGGAATACATGTCGTTTTGCTTTTTTTTTCAATCGATAAAATAGATCATTGACATTACGTAGATGAAGTACAAAGAACAAACCCGAGACACTACATCAATTCTGAAAGTCCACAAGATAATCAAGTCTGACAACTCAATCAATATAAAAAATAAACCCATCATAGGGAATAAACAACAAACTCCTGGCATAGGCATATACGTTGGCCAAGACAGCTACTTTAGCAGCGGCGTGGGAAACCTCACCGCAGTCTGCGCCACCAGAAGATTCGCCTATGTCAACATTGCATCCCTCGACGTATTTGGCAACGGCCAAACCCCTTCACTCGACCTGCCCACCCAACACTGCAACACCACCACCAATGGTTGCATCATCATTACCAACCAAATCCGGTATTAATTGTTTGTTAATAAGGTGCGCAGCTTTAAGTTTTCAGTTATTGGAAAGGACTAATAGCCATAGCTCTTCACTTCGATCTCTTTAAAATGATTAATCAGACCCAGTAGCATTATTTTCTAAGAGAAGTGTATTAATTATTCATTTTTTCTTCTATCCCTATAATTAACTTGTTCGATCTATATATTTGCATATTCTTATGTAGTAGTAGTTAATTATGACTTCTGAGTTTAAGAGCATCCGCAATAAGTGTACTAACTAGTGTGTTTAATTGTGTGTGTTAAGACTTAGCAAACAAAAATATATTCTTTGTCCCACAATGCTTGTATTAATTTGTGTGGTAGAATGTGTTAAATTTTGTAGTGTGCTAGCATGTGTGCCAAGTTTGGAAACTATGTTAGCAAACAATAAATGGGTCTCACCTCTATAATTCAAACTTCGACCATAAAATATAAATGTCTATTACTCTTAATACACACTTGTGAGACCCATTTTTTATGATTTTCTTATTCCTAATTAGGTTTCTATGTTAATTATAAAGTTTCGGCAATGGCATTCATGTGGCTAATGTTATTTCCACCTTCATGAACTCTACACAAAATTGGAAGCGATTCTGTGCATAAATTTGCAATTTCACCAATGCCTGATATGTAGCATGAGCATAGTTCTCCCCTTCCTCCCAACAAACACCCCTTTTAGTCAAATATTTTCTTCTCCTGGGCATTTTTCGCAGAACTTGCATATACAATGGAAGTGAATGAGAAGTGTGACATTTACAGTTTTGGGGTGCTGACACTAGAAGTGATGATCGGGGAGCATCCAGGTGATCTCATCTCGTCTCTATCATCATCTTCGTCGTCGTCGTCATCATCAAAAAATGGACATGTAATTTTATTCAAGGATGTGTTGGACCAACGCCTGCCGCCTCCTACAAATCAAGTGGCAGAACAAATAGTGGTTGCTACAAAAGTAGCATTTGCATGTTTGAATGCTAGACCGCTTTCTCGACCAACCATGCAGCAAGTTGCTAGGACGATGTCAAATCCAAGGCCATCCCTGCAAAATCAGTTACACATGATTACATTGGGAGAACTCGTTTATGCCAACAGCTGCACTTCTTGAGTTTCCTTGGACTTAAGCTCTTGTGAGTTTTTGCTATGACTGTACAATTTCACTTTTCTTTTGTTTGCTTTCTGCGATCTTTTTTGCTTTGTTGATATTGAATAAACATGATATGACGTAAAATAGACTCTGTTCGTTGAAAAATAAATTGTCATGGAGATGAAAAGAAATACAACTTCGATGTGTTTCAAGAATCAACTATTACGGGCAAATAGCCAATTATTTTGGGGAGAAGATTTAAATGAAATGAAATGAAGGGTGATTTTTTTCCCAGTATATACGGTAGATTAATATACCAAAGAAATGCAGTGTCAGAGTTTGAAATCAAATTGTCCATTGGCATCCACTTAACCCCAAAATAACCTTCCATTCCATTTCCTATTTGACTTTCACCCAGGCACTAAGATCCCTCCCAAACTAAGCAGTGTTTCTCTAAAATTATGGGATAATTCAATCCATCAATGACTCAATCAATAGTCAATATGATAAAGCCTTGCATCAGTGGATGTATCGATCCTAAAATCAACTGGAGGGTCCTCCTCTCCCTCACATCAAAGCCTTCTGAGAGGATCCATTTGAGTCACTAAGAGGTAATAAAGGCTGATATGGTTAAAAAGAGGTAATACTAAATTTTGCTTTTGCACTTCCTGTTTTGGGACTTCCTGCCTCTTTCATTGCTGTTTTTCAGTTTCTTTTTTTTCCTGTGTGTGTTCGTGTAGCTTTTTGTAAGAAACTGGTTAAAACAGAGAGTGATAATTTGCTTGCAATATGAAGCTATTAAGGGATAATAGCGTTTGAAAACATCATTGAAGCAACTGGAAACATCAGTGCCAAACACTGTGTTGGGGAGGGGGAATAAGGTACTGTCGATATAGTTGCCCTACATAATGGTCACGTAGTTGCTGTGAAGAAACGTCATGCGTCATCGGATGGAGACTTGGCTAATCTTTTAGGATTTGCTAGTGAGATTCGGTACATTAACAAAGATACAACCTCAAAATATTATAAAGCTTTATGGATTTTGTTCACATGTGATGTGAGGCACTCGTTTTGAATGGAGGAAGCTTGGGACATATACTCAGCTCGGAGGAAGAAGCAGTAGAATGGATATATGGCAAATGTTGTCTTACATGAAGCAGTAGAGTTGTATTGGATCAAGAGAATGGATGGCAAATGTTGTCTTACATGCACCGCAATTGTTTTCCTCCAATCATTCTTCAGGACTTGTCAAGCAAGAATGTTTTGATCGATTCGAAGTACATAGCTCACATCTCTGATTGTGGCGCTGCAAAATTCATGAAGAGTGACTCCTCTAATTGGACTTCTTTTGCAGGGATACGCTGCTCCACATAGGTACTTTTGTCGCCTCTATTTTTGAACTCCATAACTCCTTCAGTTTTCTCGACTAAACAATAATGCATATGTAAGCTTCAAATCTCTATACAGCACTGTATTTACAGGACCTTCACATTTCAACACAGTAATCTAAGATTGTCACGCCCTCGATTTTCAACATAATTTAATATAACATTTCGATAAAAGATCCTCGCATAAGGTAAATAATACCCAAAATGATTTCCCACCTGTTCAATTTACAAATCAAATTTTCAAGTTCAAAGAATTACAACCTTGGTACCACGGCCCAAATTAACTTAAACTCAAGCTCGAGTGTTTAGAAAAATTACAAACTTAAGTCAAAAGATAATTCAAAAGTGAATTAGTTACAAGTCATCTTTAACCGAAAGTAAGTCTATTACATAGATGAGAAAGTAACTAGTTAAATTAGCTTCCAAAAATCTTCATTTCGAATCACACCATAGCATGCAATCGACTGCCCGGCATTTAGACCTGAAAAGAAGGATTTTGTTGAGCTACACTAGCCCAGTAGAGAAATCTATACGCAAGTTATAAGGAAACATCATGAGTTATGCATCTAAAGGGAATGAATATAGACAGATATACCCAAGGTTTATATGGCTATCAACAAGCAACTCAATAAGGCTAAAGGATTCTAGACAATCCTATAAGCAATACCTATCATCTCACACGCCGTACCAGTACCACAAATGTTCCCACATCAATCTCAAATAATTAACTTTTGGTTTCTCAACCGATTCATCACATCACGTGTGTTTCCACATTCATTCCCATTTCACAATTGTTCACATTCCTCGATTCATCAACAAATTTCCTTTCTCATTCCCATTTGTCATCAAAAACTCTTTTTCCCTTTATAAACAATCCAATTTAGCAAAACCATTCTTTCTTTTATTTTCCGCTAATCTCATCTCATAACAGCCAAGGTTTTCGCATGTATCACTCGTTTCCGGTCATCTCACCGAATGTCCATGGTGATACCCGTTCATTTGCGTGATTCCGGTCGTCTCACCGAATGTCCATGGTGATACCCGTAGTGTCAATTCCGGTACCACTTCGTGGTGATACCCGTAGTGTCAAGTTTTCGTTGTGTCCGTAACCTCAAGTAGTCATTCATATCTCATTATGCTACAAACCATCAACCGTCACATACACCAACAAATAGATAAGCACACACGTTTCTATTAAGTACATCAACATAACCAACATCGCATTCTAAACTCATATGTAACATTACGACTTGCTAACCACTGGCCTCTTTACTAGAATCTCATAAAAGAGAGCTCAAGGAGTTTAGAGTAATCAACGAGATGAAATCACAAGGATACGAGTTACTAAGTTACCTTTCGGATCACTAGCCAAACTCACGACTACCCATCACACTCACCACAACGCCTCGTATAACCTACGTTACACCTAAACAACCTTACGGTTCATTTTCCAATTACGACGGTACTAAGATTACCTTTAACGAGTGTCGAAAGGATTAGAACAATCAACGAATCATTGGAACCGAAGTAATCGAGTTTAAAGATGATTAGAATGTGATTGGAGAGTGTTAGAAGTGATCGGAAGCCAATACGATCGATGAATGATTAACATGATTCAAAAAAACAATTTTCTGAGTCATTGGTACCAATACCTCAAAAAGTAGGTATCGGTACCTCAAAAATGTGGTATCGGTACCACGACAATCCAGTGAGCAATTAGAGACAGGGTATTGGTACCTCAAAAACTAGGTATCGGTACCTTTGGTACCGGTATCTCAAAAATGTGGTATCGGTACCACTGGGTTACAGTGCACGATTTTGCAGAAAACCAAGAACGAGCACAAACTCAAAATCCAACAATTTAAGGCACGATTTAGGCACATAACCATCACATAAACTCATAACAAGAGTAAGAAATCCCTACCTCAAGTCAATGATCGAAACCCACGCGATTTGAGCAAGTCCTAGACTCCGAAAACTTCAAAATCCACCGAATCTCCTTCCCCGAGCTTGACCCACGAAATTTCAAGCTCAACAACGAGAATGGACGAAGGATTGGAGGTTATTGGCCAAGGGTTTTGAGTAATGGGTGGAGTTTTGAGTGTTGGAGAGGGAGAGAGAGAGAGAGCCGGGAGAGAGGGAGAGATCGGGAGATAGAGAGAGATCGGGAGATCGGGAGCTGCGTGTGCGCGAGGTGGGGGACCTGGCACGGCACTAGTCAGCTTTCAAATAGCATGACTCATACATGTCTATTTCATACAGAGACTAGTCTACCTTGTGATGGGACCCACAAATGGCATTTTGATGTGATTTTTTCATTGTGAAGAAATTTCTACTTCTGTAGTTAGAGCAATATTGTTGAAGTACAACAGTGCCATTCAGTTGCATGGAAATGATGGAAAAATTAACTTTCCTGTAATTTTCTGTGTTTGAAAGTTGTAGGACCTACAACTTTAACTTTTCCACTGGAAAATACTTTCTTGCAAAATAGATCTTATCAAAATGAAGGAATTCTTATTTTTCAGCACGATTTCTTGTCAACAGAACACATACACAAAAATATATTTCATTTTTCGTTACTTCACCTCACATCACTTTTCTTGAGAACCAATTTTCTACATAACATTACCGACAACTCAACAGAGATGTATATACTATATTTTAGCTTTAGCTAGCCAATAAGATATTCCCGTCAGTGAATTAAGTTAGATTTATTAGCTTGACTTGTAGAGTCAAGTCTATATCACGACATAACCTTGAAGAAATTAATGATAACAGTTGTATGCCTCTTCCCGAGTGTTGAAAGCAATTGAACTGAATGCTCATGTTCATTTCCAGTTCAAACAATAAATAAGGGACCACAACTATGGGTGGTATTTAGTTACGATTTTTCTTCTCCTCAACGCACGGCATAGTATTTATGTTTGATCTGAAATTTCTAAAGTAAAACAAGAACCAAGAAAACAATCACAAAAGATAAACACTTTCACCCTTTTGTTTCGAAATTTGAATGCTCTCCCTCCGATTCACACCACGGCAACCTCTCTTGAATTTACACCCAGTGACGGAATCAGAATTTTGTGAACGCGGGGGCTAAACTATGAACAATGAGATTTTAAAATTTCAAGGTTCAGGAATATAGTAGTTTGTTTGGTTTAAATTTTGAGGGAGGTTTTTTCGGTAATAAGTGGAGAGAGATAAAAAGAAAAATGAAATTAATAATTAAAGAAAAAACTTATGAGAAACCATACGCAGAGGGAGGGATTGGTTTTTGGGACAAAAAACGAACACATTCTTAAAGCATTTAAATGTTTAAATAGCATTTAATGCAAAATACAAGTGTTCTTAACAAACAACAAATAATTAATATTAACATTGAAATTTTAAATAAAAAAAACCCCGAAACAACGCAGGGGCCGTGGCCCCCATATGCAATGTGGAAATGACAAACTGTGAAATCTATGAACTGTATTTTGAAGTCGTACGTATTTAGCAATTACAACTTGCATGCAGTCAAAGTAATATGGCTTTAGGACAGCGAATACCCTGTCTAAATTTAGTCATAGCAAAAGAAAAAAAAAAAAGCAAGACCAAATATGAGCATAGGAAGATCAGAAATGAGTGTAACTAGGGCTATATCAAACACTTCAACGAATTTCCTCTCCTCATTCTCTTTACGGTCCAAACAAAGAATAGATATATTTTCTGATGGGAAAACTAGTAGAACTTCAACAAATCGGAGTGGTATGTAGCATTTGTTTAACAAACAAACTAACTAATCTCCTAATGAATTGCTTTCCGGAATATTTGATCTGCAGTCCAAATAAGGCTTTGACTTATGCAGCATCGACAGAGACACGCAATGCAACTCCTGCACTTAAACTTTACGAAAATTAATGAAACTACACATATGGGGACACAGTTTAAATAGTATTTGCGTGTACTAGTATATGAGTAAAAAACAAAAACTAAGGCCTAATCGTAAATTAATTGTAACACCCTATATAGCTAAAATCTTATTTTTCCTGACATCATTCAAAATAGTAGGAGTATTGATCAACAAAAAGGTTTCACTATTTATGTGTGTCTTTATCATAGGACTTCCCAAAGTTTACATTTTTTTTTATTTTTTTTAATCGAGAAACAACCCTGCAGCCGAGCCACTATTTGACCCGACTACGCAATCAAACCTCAGGAGAGACTAGCATAGCAACCCATCGCCATGGCCCCCCACTTAAATCATGGTTTGCCTTCAGGAGGAATCGAACCTTGCCATGTTGCAAGCACAAATTCAACCTTACCATGTTGACAACCCATGGGTGGGTTTCCCAAAGTTTACATTGGAGGCTACTATTTGAGATAACGCCCTTGACTTGTTTTGCAAGTACCCAGAGAGTGGCCGGACAATTTTTTAGAGTGTTCTTGGAGTGTCCAGGAGGAGAATGTTGAAAAAATGGACATTTGGGATTTGAGTGTAAGACACGCGTCGTAGAGTGTCGGTATCCGACAACCGGTACTCAAGGGCGGAGCTACCCTTTGCCTGACTAGCCCAGGTCTATTTCAAAACGCACACAAAAAAAATAATAATTTATATGTAAAATTTCAATCTAAATAACTTTAGCCCAAGTCTGTAGTTGGAGACTTTTCAAGATAAGACGGCTTTTTCTCCTCCATTCAGTATCCATCCACAAGTTTTCGATAATTTTAGTATCCATCCACAAGTGATTAAATCTGTCTGGATTCCTTTAAATCTTTGTAATTTGGTTTCAAAGATTAATAAATTTTTTGCCTTTCAAAAAAAATAAAGTTAAGATTCATGTAAAACAAACTGTCTGTTGATAAGTTGAACATATATTCTAGCATTAACACATGCGCTGAACATTCCAGTTCTTCCCACGTAAATTCGTGTAGCAAGAATTTGTGGAAAGAAGTGTTCGATTAATTAAGACCATGTTTGTGAAGGCCAGGCTAGGGGAAAAAAATGGAAGCTTTTTCAAGCATCAATACTGTTGAAGATTCCAGTTCTTCCCAACTGCCGTGTATTATGAGTTGTGGAAACACGTTCTTGACTAAGACCATGTTTGTGAAGGTGAGGCTAGGGGAAAAAAATGGAAGCATTTTCAAAATGTTAGAATTGTGGCTCATAGAGTTTTAGGAAGAAGGCTAGATGTTGTCGCTTTGGCATCTGCCCCATTGCTGATGATCTAGTGAAAAAAGCTTGAGCCGAAGGCCCAGGCAGTGTTTCATAATTGGGGGGTGTGGGGGGTAATGCCCCCTGCGTTCGTACATGGGTATTTAATTTTGGGATACAGACAAAATACTAGATTAGGGTTAGAATAGAGTCGGTATAAATACTCTATGTTGTAAACCCTAATTAACTATTGTGATAATAAAGAACAGCAGCCACTCTCGCTCCCGTGGACGTATCCGGCTTTGGGAAACCACGTATATCTCTTTGTTTATTTTTTATTGTTTATACTCGTAAATCATGTGCGTGTGTGTTGATCCTAACACAAAATCATATATGTTTTTTATATTCTGGTTTTTAAATTCATGTTTACCACCCTTGTTCTTGCGCAAATTGAACAGGAGGGACAAATGAGTCGTGATTTAGAATGTACGCAGTCGCACTTTTGGATCCTCTATTTTTCTCTCATAACCATTGGGAAATGAGGCCACAGAGAAATGAAAATTTTGTAAAATGGAGGCATGAGGGAAGAAAAATACCGGAACAAATAAGGTTATGGTTTTTTTTTTTTTTTTTTTGTTTTTCTGAACTGTAATTAATGTTGTGTTGGGATTAAAGATTTTTGTAGGGATTTCTAAACGGTAAAGATAATGCTAGGCTATCAAGCATGGATATATATACTAATGATATGGGATACAGGTGAGGAG
This sequence comes from Rhododendron kiyosumense, assembly GCA_019656275.1. Lineage (NCBI taxonomy): Eukaryota > Viridiplantae > Streptophyta > Magnoliopsida > Ericales > Ericaceae > Rhododendron > Rhododendron kiyosumense. Next base: position 68,995 of record BPLS01028352.1, on the reverse strand, counting down.
ATAAGACGAAGTCTTAAAATAAGAAGACATGGGTACAATTTTTACTTTTAATTTTAAAGATGGATATTGCAAGTGCCCCACTGCAATGCTATTTTTTTTATTAAGGAAAAAAAACCTCTTGAACTAATTTGTACCTTTAATTTTAATAAACTTACCATCTAATTTTTTGAATATTTAAAACATCAACTTTTATCCTTCAAAA